>CAUYQV010074249.1:0-12959 GCA_963574575.1 Galagoides demidoff | reverse complement strand
GTGGTCCCAGCTACTTGGGAGGCAGAGGCAGGAGACTTGCTTGAGCCCAGGAGTTGGAGGTTGCTATGAGCTGTGATGCCATGGCACTCTACCCAGGGGGATAGCTTGAGGCTCTGTCTCAAAAAAAAAAAAAAAAAGAATACACATACATGCACATGTACACATATAGTTTTTGTAAGAACAACAATAGAAAAACCAAAATGATGTACCTTTTTTGGTTGGGGTAAGAAATATATTTATTTTATATTCTTATATTTTGCTGTTTTTTCAAAATTTAGTGGGCATTACTAAACGTTGTTTCTAATTATTATATGGCTGCTGTTTGCTTTATGTGTTGGGAGCCCCTCTATACGGTTTTCTTTCTAATAGTATAGGAATATCCATAAATTTCAGAAATTCATGAATATTTCTAAAACTTCTCCTACATGAATGGCAAAGGGTACTTATGGAAGACGGTTTCTGTTCTCCAGGATCCGAGTGTTTTGAAATGTATTGGATTGGTCTTATTCATATTTTCATGTTTCTGTTTACTACCACCCCCATTGTTGGAGGAGTATTGGTAAATATCCCAGAATCCATGTAATATTTATGAGTTTTATTTATGTTCAAAACACTGAAAATTGTGTCCAATATTGTTCAGTTTCCTGGGTCGTTTTCTTATTAGCACATTTGAAAAAATGTTCCTTTTCTTTAATGTAGTAAATCTATGAAAGGCAATAGCCAATAAAACATCTTTTATTAAAAACATTTACTGTGTTTTGCTTTCTGTAAGTCATAGTGAGTCTATTAAACAAATATTAAATTTCCATGGTACCAGAAATGTTACAGAGATTTTATTAGAAAAAATTTTTTTCTGTATTTATTTCTTCTATATTCATTGTTTTAAGAGCATTTGCACTATGTGCAGAATCCAAAAAGGAGATATTATTCAAAGGTGCACATTATGAAGATTACCTTACCTGTTTCTTTATAATTAGGGACATTAAGGCTAACTTAGTACATAATAAAAATAAAAATAACCATAATCTATGGAGCATTTTTAATGTGCCGGGCACCATAGTAAGTGATTTCCATACTTATCTCACTGACCCTTAGACTCCTCGGAGCACGGCTATGAGGTGTTAGTATTATTATTCGTATGTTGAGAACATCTGAGTTTCTGGAGGGTTGACTTGCCTGCCTCAGGGCCTACCAGAAATTTTAGGAAGGTTGAGTAGTTTGCCTAAGGGCCTATCTCTACTCGGCTCCCAGGTTCAGCTCAAACTCCAGCTGACTAAAATGAGACAGTTAACCATTGCACTAAATAGATTTACTTATTTTGACTTGTTCCTGAGTTGAAGGGACTGAATATAGGGGCCTTCTGGCCCTGGGGTTTTGGGTGTTTGGGGAGCTTTGCCGCAACTCTGCCCTGACTCCACCTCTCCCAATAGGGAATAGCTGGCACCTATAGGGTTATCTATAACATTCCTTGTCCTCACATCTCCCCTTCCCTCCCAGTGTGAGACTAACCACACCCTCAGTAGTGCTGAAAGAGTTTGGGGGCTGTGATTATTTCAAGGGGACCCAGGTGATGGATAGGAGTCTGAGATTTCCTATATATCTTGAGGGAGGAATAGCCTGCTATTCCCTGGAATAAAGTGAAGGGAAAAATTTTTTTAAAACATTCTTTAAACCAAATATTAGTGTAATTAAAATATTTTAATGAAAATTTCAAAGACCATCAAAAGGTCAAGGCTAGGGTGTGAAGCTGAAGCAGCTATCTTATCCAGGGTGTTTTTTCTGTAAAGGCAGCTTGGAGCTCACTGAGAAACCACAGAGTTAAGTGATTATAGTGTGCCGTCTTGATTAGGAACAGGCTGCTCTGTGCAGTTTGATTAGTCTTGCTTGTAACCACGGGATTACAGCTTATTAAAACTGACAGTGCTGTGTAGGGCAGGGAGCCTGGAAGGTCAAACGTACTTGCTGAGCCAGGCACCAGCAAGCTCTGCCTTTACCTAAAGGTTTGGTATAATTGGCATTCATTTTCATATTCCTTTTAATTCCCTCACTTTTTTCCCAACCTTCAGGTCTCTTCCTCATTTTACACTTTTCACTTCTTTCTCATGAGATACCCTGATTTGTGAGCACAAAACTCACGTAACAGCGGGCAGAGAAAAATGAGGCAAGCCCAGCGTAAGCAGTGTGAATTCACATAATCACACATTCTTACAGATTATAAAAATCCCCGTTTATGCCTGTGGCTGTAATTACTAACAGCCCTCTCCCCTTTTATTCTCAAAAGTGCCCTAGTTTGCACAAGTTTTGTGGTCGCCCTAAGGTGAATGGTAAAGATGACCAAACTAGAGAACAGGTGCCCTAGCTAAACAGGACAGCTGCTACCCACATCTAGCTAATTGCTGCTGTGGGTCCAGGGCTGCCATATATTTTAGTCTTTTAAGAGAAGCCAGAAATCTGGTTTTCAGGTGAAATTTCACAAGTTTCAAAGGCTGGAACAATTTTTTGAAAATATTCTGCTAACCCAACAAAGCTTAATTTGCAACTTCTGGCTTAGAATCTGGAAGGAAGGTTTTGGCATCTTTAGTATTAAAAATTTCTCACTGACTGATAAAAATAAACAGAAAATGTACCGATAGTTTCTAGTCCTGTAGCTGTTTATAGATTTCCACATTAAGAGAATCCATGTTGTCCCATTGCATGATGCTCAGATAAATCCCTAATCAACTCTAAATCTGCCAAAAGGGAAGTTATGCATCATCTTGTTCAATCTTCTATTTGATGGATAAGAAATTTTAGGCCTGGAGAAGAAAGTAGCCATCACTTGCATCTTTACTCTTTAAGGAACGTCTAGGTTCACAATATAACACAATATCATAGACTAGGTGTTTAATAAACAAAAGAAATTAATCCAGGTACTGTGGCTTAGGCCCATAATCCTGGCACTTTGGATGGCTGGGGATGGGGGATGGGGGTGGGGATTGATTTAGGCCAAGAGCTCAAGACCAGCCGGAGCAAGAGCAAGACCTATCTCTATAAGACATAGAAAAATGAGCTGGGTGTTGTGGTGCCTGTCTATATTCCAAGTTATTTAGGAGACTAAAGCAGGAGAATTTCTTGAGCCCAGGAGTTTGAAGTTGTTGTGAGCTATGATGACACCACTGTACCCTAGACTGGATGATGGAGTGTGAACTTGTCTCAAAATTTTTAAAAAAAGGAAGAAATTTCTCACAATTTGGAGGATACAAGTCTGAGATCAGGGTGCCAGCATGGTCAGGTTCTAGGAAGCTCTTTCCAGATGTTGACTACTTCCTTCTTTTTCTATCTTCACATGATGGAAGGAGGGCTAGAATGCTCTCTGGGATTGCTTTTAAAGGGCACTAATCCCATTCTTGAGAACTCCACCCTCATGTCCTAAATTACCTCACAAAGGCCCCACCTCTAAATATCATCACTGGGGATTAGGATTTCAACAAGCACATTTTGGGGAGACATATACCTTTGGTCTGTAATGAGGAGTTCAAATGTGCACACATTCCTTTCCAGTTACCGCCTTGGCTGGCCTACATCTCATCCTTATTTTCTGCTGGGCTTGTGCCCTTCCAGGGTCAGCATCAATTTCCCAGTACTCACTTTCCAATGATGCTTTCTGGCCTCACAAAACCAGCTGGACATGAGGGCTCCTATCCCACCTTCCAGCATTAATAGCAACAGTCCTGGCTAACATAGTGAAATCTCAATTACTGTTTGTCAAGTGAACGAGTATTTTCAGGGTAGCTAAAGCGTTACCTTCAGATTTTAGCCAGCTGAGTGCTGGTGAGAAGTGACTTACACAGCAGTACGTGGTAGGACCTATGCTGAATGTCTTGTCAGTGGTGGTTTTATCTCACTTTATGCTAGGCAAGCTCCCAGTGTCCTGACACATTGTTTTATTTTTTTATTCTTCTGTGACTCGTTCTACTTTCTTCCATTATCTTTTAGGGCTGGCCTCAAAGCAATTTCCCCTGCTCTGACAAGAGGAACTCAGGGTGAACTTTTCTTTTGTTCACCTTCCTCACAATCCACTTGGAGACCAGGCCGAAGTTGCCAAGGAGTTCAAACAGCCCTGTGCTTCCCCCACCATGAATCAGAGAGATTAGCGTCCTCTCTGCACACTTTCCCTAATGTTCCCCTTTCTCCCCGAACCGCTCTCCCCTGCTGTCTGCTCCTTTGTCTGCAAAACACATTTTCTCTTATTATCACCTTGTTCCCTGCCTGCTTTGGATGACTTCAGCTTGTCTCTTAACAAAATCAAGATGTTGCTATTAATGGTCTTCTCTTTCTTGACAGCTTAGAGTCACTTTATTTAGTCCTTTTCCCCCCTCCCCTCCCAAACCACATCATCATCCCTGCTTCAAACAAAAGTGGTATAACCGTTTCATAACCACTGCTTTGTAGTTGCTTTCAAAAATGCACAAGAGGGAGGAAGAGATTAAAGTAAAGGCAGAAAAACCAAAAGGAGAGGGGGTAAGGGATACTCCAATAACTGAGAAACAGGGCAAGCATCTTCAGGCCTCTTCTTTTTTGAAGAAATTTAGGCAAGATTATTAGCCCACAAGACTGAACATCGCAAGCTCTGTGGTCTTGTAAAGTCTTCCTCTAATTTTCATGGAGGGATGGGAAAATGGCCTCCCCTCTGAGGATCTGTTTTCCCTCCAAAGCATTAAAATATTGTCTTACAATTGATGGTTGTAAATCCTTCATCGAATCCAATTATGTAGTAGATACCAGTTTTTCGCATCCCTCCCCCAAAGCTAAAATACTCACATTTTCCATCATTTCCTATTTCCTACTCACTTAGTTTTTACTTGAACACACTTAACACGGTTCCATTTATTGTTCTCCATAACTAGGGTGACCAGACGTCACGATTTTGGCGGGACAGTCCTGCTTTTCAACAATTTGTCCAGATTTTTGGAAAGAATGCACGAATGGGCTGGAGAACAAGAAGGGAATATATGGTTTTCGGCCCCATATGGCTATTTCACCAGAATATGAGTTTTATATTATTTTTGTTAATTTTATGTTAAACTGTAATAAATAATTGCTAAGAAGTGATTATGGAGAATTGCTTATCAAAGTTTGCCTTGTTGTCAGGCCCTGCCCTGCCGGGTCCCCTGCCCTGCACCCCCGCTCCGTCCCCCGGCCATGTTGTCCCGCCTTACAGATGTTAAAATCTGGTCACCCTATCCATAACACTAGCGAAAGAAAACAAAAACTATGGGGATAAAATCAGTTCCCACATAGTGACGAGAGAGTGACAGTATGTTCATTTTTTCTTTTTTAGACCCTCCTATTTCATGGGTTTTTTGTTTCTGTTTTTTTTTTTTTGGTAAAACATCCCTTCCAGTCATGTTCCACTTTACTTTTCCACCTGAACATTCAGCTATTACTGCATATCCAATAAGTCAAATCCAAATTTACTGTCTATCTTCCTTCAATAAGATGTTTCTCCTCTTGAACTCCATTGTCTATGTCAATGGCACCTGTCTTCCAGCCAAATCCATCTGGACAACTTATTCCTTGGATGAAAGATGTAATACATGGAAATAAAGGATGGCTGTCAGATATTGGGGGGGAGGAGAAGCAACAGGACTTGGTGACTGGTTCAGGGGAGGCAGTCGAGGCCTGATTCAAGGAAGATTACCACCTATCCTGTCCTCACCCCTGCTTTACCTTCCCAACTGCACTCTCTACCTCTTGAACTTCTACCATTCACTCCTCCTAGGCTAAGCATTCATGGATAGTATCTTCACTGGGATACTCCCTACTAAACACCTTCGGTGGCTCCCCAATACCCTCCAGACCAAGGTTAAGGGACAGCCTGAATTTCTAAGCCTGCTATCATCTGACCCCATCCAATTACCATGGGCTTTTCCTCTTTTTCCAAATGGTCATATTTTAATCTTACCCTTTCTCCAAGGTCCTGTTCAAGAACCTATCTTCCATAAAAACTTGAAAAGGTTTCAAAGTTGGAAGAGTAGGGCTTCTTTTGGTTCTGGCTTCCTCATCCATGAAGGCATCAACATGTGCTCTAACTTGGTTTCCTCGGGGCTTTGATTCTGTGAGCCCCATCTTCCAACCAGACTATCAGCTCTGTAAGGGAAAGACGATTCCTCAATATTCTTCCAGCTTGCAATGTATTTGTCCACGTGGGAATGCATAACTAATTTTCTTCTTGCTACATGCCTACAGTGTGCCCTCCGCCTCTCCATTTTTATTTAACACATCTCTGTTCCCATTTCTCTTTTCATTATCACTTGCTCAGTATTTCAGTACTTTTGCATATTACCTTCTGTATTGCTCAAGGCCACCCTCTGAGGTCAACGTTATCTTCTCCAATTTATAGAGGGGAAACTAGGCTCAGAGGTTGAGTTGCTCAAGGATACAAAGCAGAGTATCCAGGATTTGAACCCAGTACTCTGACGGAGAAGATCAGGATTTTCTCATCTCACTCCCTGACTATCTAAATTGTGTTTTGTTATACAGAGCATCTTCTGTCCTTTGCCAGCAGAGGCCAGAAGTAGGTGGAAGCCTATGCCAGGCTGAACTTCTCTGAGTGATCACCTCTCCTGGTTGCCCTCTGGGCTACCCCCATAATTACTCCCTGCTGCTGTGGGACTGGAAGGTAGGGAAGGCTTAATACTCTTCCCTTTTCCCATTTTGGTTACAGAAATCTGCACTGCATTTTAATGATGAGAGGGCTGAGGAGTGACCCAGAGATGATAATTTTGTTTTGGTCAAAGACTCATATATTTACATATAAATGAAAAGCAAAAGGACATTTAAATTGTAGAAAGGAGGAAAAAAATAGCTTAGTCTTTCTCCTTGTCAGAAAGAGGCTTCACTGGTGACACACAGAATGTGATTTTAGAGCCAGCAGCAATGTTACAGATCATTTACCCAGCGCCCTCATTTTATAGAGGCAGAACCCAGGCCCAGACAGTGTGCTGATGCCAGGTCCGACAGGAAATGAGAAGCAAGTCTGGAATGGGAGTCTAGGTTTCCTTCCTCAGCTCCAGCCCTCCTCTACATCCTTACCTCTTGTTCTGCCTCAGTGTAGTCTCAGCCCTCTAAAATGGCCCCTACTTTACACACTAGGTACTGTAGAGACTTTTTTATATTTTTAGTTTTGGGAAAGGGCTCAAGGCCTTGCTCTATTGCCCATGCTAGAGGGCAGCAGCATTATGGTAGCTCCTCATAACCTCAAACTCCTGGGCTCAAGTGATCCTCCTGCCTCAGCCTCCCTAATAGCTGGGACTACAGGTGCACATCACCATGCTTGGCTAATTTTTCTATTTTTGGTAGAGACACTGTCTTGCTCTTGCTCAAGCAGGTCCCAAACTCTTGGCTTCAAGCAGTCCTCCTGCCTTAGCCTCCCAAGGTGCTAGGATGACATGTGTGTCTGAATAGACACTATTATCATTGCCACTCTGGTAGTGGCTGTAGCTTCTTCAGCTGCTAGGCTAGTGATTCTTGAATACAGAGATGATTCTTTATATTTGTAGATACAATTTAGGTGGATTCATTGATCTCATTATTATAACCATAGGCATCAAGGGATTTGGCAAAAGATGTCTCAAGACCAGCTTAGGAAGATCATATAGACCAAACCTTTTCCTATGTACTCTGTCACTAATAATCTCTTCTCTGGACTATGTACCTCTCATAATTATACCTTTATAATTTTTATGGGTTGCTGGTTTTTTTTTAAATAGAGACAGTCTCATTTTATCACCCTTGGTAGAGTGCCATGGGGTCACACAGCTCACAGCAACCTCCAATTCCTGGGCTTAGTCGATTCTCTTGCCTCAGCCTCCTAAGTAGCTGGGACTACAGGCGCCTGACATAATGCCTGGCTATTTTTTTATTGCAGTTTGGCCGGGGCTGGGTTTGAACCTGCCACTTTCGGTGTATGGGGTCAGCGCCCTACCCACTGAGCCACAGGCACCATCCGGGTTGCTGGTTTTTTTTTTTTTTAAATCATAGCTGTGTACATTAATGCAATCATGGGGTACAGTGTGGTGTTTTCATACACATTTTGAAATACTCTCATCAAACTGGTCAATGTAGCCTTCATGTGACTTTCTCAATTATTGAGTTAAGACATTCATACTCTGGTTTTAGAAAGATTCATTTGTACCCTTGTAGAATAAACCATAGAAGTGACCCCTCTAATCACTCTCCCTCTACCCATCCACCCCCCTCCCCCTTCTTCTCCCCCCCCCCATATTCTAAGGCTATAATTAGGTTATAACATTCCTATGAAAGCTACAAATTAGTTTCAAAATAGGGCTGTGTACATTGGACACTTTTTCTTTCATTCTTGAGATACTTTGCTAAGAAAAACATTTCCAGTTCCATCCATGTAAACATGAAGGAGGTAAAGTCTCTATCCTTCTTTACAGCTGCATAATATTCCATGGTGTACATATACCACAACTTATTAATCCATTTGTGGGTTAATGGGCACTTGGGCTTCTTCCATGACCTAGCAATTATGAATTGGGCTGCAATAAACATTCTGATACAAATATCTTTGTTTTAATGTGACTTTTGGTCTTCTGGATATATACCTAATAAAGGAATTGCAGGATAAAATGGCAGGTTTATTTTTAGTTCTCTAAGTATTCTCCAGATATGTCTTTCCAAAAAGGATGAATTAATTTGCATTCCCACCAGCAGTGCGGTTTGCTGGTTTTTATAGAAGAGGGGAAGGAGTGAGCATTGTGTTCATTTTCCAGGGCTCCATCAGGTGATCCCTTTCTTCTCATGGGTCCTTGATGACCTGTGGAATTTGTTCCAGCCAATCAGCACACACCAACATCTTGATCAGGGAATTCCCAATATCTTGGCTCCAGGGGTACTGCTTAGTCATCCACATCTTCTTTATCCTAATTCTCTCTGATACCTAGCATTTGTGCATTCATCTAGTCAAGAAAAATGTATTCTCTTCCAACTCTCTGGACATTTGTGAATGAGAATTAGAAAGCCCCATAGATATCACCAACCCTCTTGGATTTAAAAACCAAGAGCAAATTAAAAATTATATATATTCTGTATAGAGTTAAAATGTTTCACTTTACTCATAGAGCCTATCAAACCATATTCAAACCATAAAAGAACTGTCCTAAGAGATAAAAGAAGGTAAAAAATCACCAGATGACAATATCTATAGATAAAGAAAATCAAAATGTTAGCGCACTATATTCAGTGTCTATTCATTACCATGGAATAGAACAGTAGGCCAAATTAGCAAGTAGAGTTTGCCTGTTAGCTGGCTGCCTGGAGTATCTCTAATTCTGTATGAGCATTCTTCATATCAAGTCAGCAAAACTATACCCCCTACCAAAAGTATGATTTTTCTCATTTTATACTTGAGTAAACAGGGCTGGAACAGTCAAAGAACTGTTTAAAATTACTTTCGATTTCAGGAATATCTGGGTCAAAGGCAGTGCTGCTATCACTGACACTTGAGGGCCACGACAAGGAAAAACAATGGCTATAAAAGCAATAAACCTGACTACTCTTAACAAATGTGTTTCTACCGAGTCATATATCTGATTTTTTTTTTTTTTTTTTGAGACAGAGTCTCACCTTGTTGCCCTCAGTAGAGTACTATGGCATCATAACTCACAGCAACCTCAAACTCTTGGGCTCAACAATTCTCTTGCCTCAGCCTTCGGAGTAGTTGGGACTACAGGTACCTGCTACAATGCCTGGCTATTTTTAGAGACAAGATCTTGCTTTGGCTCAGGCTGGTCTTGAACTCATGAGCTTAGGCAATCCACCCGCCTCAGCCTCCCAGAGTGCTAGGATTATAGGCATGAGCCACCATGCCCAGCCTTCTCTGATTTTTTCTTAAACAGAATTTTGAAAAAGGCAATTTAATATGGATGTCTAAGATAATTACAGGAGGTAGAGGTCTTTTCTAAAGACAATGCATTTACTCAAAACCGTTTTGGAGCAACATTTGGAAATGGAGTTCAGGAAAGGAGCTCTGACTGGGCAGCACAGTTAGCGGAGTGTTCATAATGATAGCATTGTATGTTCACTTTAACTTTTAGAGAACAATAAAAAGTCATTTAAATCCGTATCTTATGAGGCGGTCAAGCTAAGTAGTTCTGGTTATGAATTTTTCAGAGTTGTGGCCATATGGGTTAGAGTGACTGTAAAATAACTTATGGTGTGATTTTGAAGTCAGGGATGAGATCCTAGCTAAGCAACCATGACAGGAGTGTTCAGTTGGAGGTACAAAGATTTAAAAAGTTGCCATTTTCATACTGTTAATCTATTTGGATGTTCAATGACATTTGTTGAATGGATAATCTGTCCATTTAAACATGTATTGCCTCCTTATTGTGTCCTACATTTTCTGGCTGGTGGAGGTTCACAGGTGAAAATGTCAGGATTTTTGCTTTTGAAATCATAGCTTACTGGAGGAAATAAACACTTCATTACAAAACAGCATAGTAATCACTTTGCTGGTGGGATATACAAAGTGCTATGGCATGAAAAGTGTGAAAGTCTTTCTCACCTTGTGTTCTCAACTAAAATAAGAAGATGCAGTTTGATGAATATGAATCTATTGTTCATAGGGACAACAGAGAAAATAGTTGACTTGGTAATTTTAAAAATGATCTGTAGAATTTTACTGAGGGAAAAATGCTCCAGGTCACTGATAAAATGGCCCAAGAGATCCTCCCAGATTTGACGGGTTCTTCCCACAAGGCCATGTTGCCTCTGACTGATTACACTTCCATCATTCATTCTATTATTCACAATTTGCTGATGGATGAGGCTGCGAGAGTGACACAAAGGAAGGGATCATTGCCTTCTTTGATAAAACAAAACCCAGATCTCCAAAGTTTAGTGTCAGAAGGAAAGAGATTTGAGGGGTTGGCGAGCTCCAGTCTTCTCCCTGTGAGCTTTAACTTCCCTTTGGAGGATTTGTTTTAGGTTCGTGCTGTCTCTCCCATGCTAGCTTCTCTCCCAAGAATACTCTTGCTCATACTCATTGGAAACATTTATTTTCTTCCCTGAGAGCAGCTGAAATTTCTTCATTTTTTTCATATAACTGAGCAGATTTAGAGCCACAATCTTTTTTTTTTTTTTTTTTTTAATATTCAACAGTGGGGGTGACATAGGCCTGCAATTGTTCGACTGCTTCACAGTCAAGAGGAGGCATTCTGGCCATTGTTATAACCTCCCCTGGGGTTAGAAGTGACTGACAGTAATAACAGCTAATCCTAATTCCATTATCTCATTTGCAATGGGTTCAATGAACAAGACCCTCTCTATTCTTTGACAGTAACATTAAATAGCAAGCTGGTGTCATTTTCTTAGTCAACCAATCAGCTCATGGCCAATCTCAGGTCTTGTACATTTTCATTCACTCCCCTTACTGACACTACTGGATTATTTTGAAGCAAATCCCAGGTGTTTTATAATTTCTTTCATTAATCTTTCAATATGTATCTAAAAGATAAGGACTCCCTTAAAATATTTAAACACAGTACTATTATTGCATCTAAAACTAATTAATAAGCTCTCACTATAACCAAATACCTACACAGTACTCACATCTCCTCCATCATCTCAATATTTTTTTCCCATTGGTTTGTTGAATCAGCATCCAGGTGGCTTTTGAGCACTTGACTGTGCTAGTCTCATCGTGATACGCACTCTACATGTAAAATGCACAACAGATTTCTAAAACTGGTACAAAAAAAAAGATGTAAAATGTTAATTATTTTTACACTCATTGTATGTTTCAGGGATAATGTTAACGATGTTTGGTATATTGGGTTAAATAAAATATTAAAATTATTTTCGCTGATTTATTTTTACTTTTTTAATGTGCTAGTCAAAAATTTAAAATTATGTATGTGGTTTATACTATATTTCATTAGATAGTGTTGATCTAAAGGATTGATCAGGTTCAGGTTTGATTTTTTGGCAAGGTGATTTCATAGGTGGTGGTGTGTTCTTCCATCTGGAGGCAGACAATGATTGGCTCTCTTGTTCTAAGATTTTATTTATTTGTTTATTTCAAAATATTAAGGAGATACAAATGTTTTTGTTATGTGGATACCTTGTATAATGCTATGTTAGGGCTTTTAGTGTGTCCCTTACCAAAATAATGTTTATTATACCTAATAGGTAAGATTTTATCCCTTACTTTCTTCCTATCTATCCCCCTTCTTGGTTTCCGAAGCCCTTTACATCTCCTTGTGCCTTTGTGTACCCATTGTTTACTCATTAGTGAGAACATGCAGTGTTTGTTCATTCATTCAGAGATACTTCACTTAAGATAATGATCTCTGGTTTCATCTAAGTTGCTGCAAATGACATTATTTCATTTCTTTTTATGGCTAAATAGTACTGCATGGTAGACATATGCTACACTTTCTTTATCCATTCACGAATTGATGGGCACGTAGGTTGATTTTGCATCTTTGCAATTGTAAATTGTGCTGCAATAAACATTTGAGTGCAGTTGTCTTTTTTACAAAATAACTTCTTTTCCTTTAGGTAGATACCAGTAGAGGGTTTGCTGGATGGAATGGTAAGTCTACATTTACTTCTTTGAGGAATCTCCATACTAATTTCCATAGATGTTGTTCTAATTTGCAATTCCATCTCTTGTGCTAAGATTGATCAGTGGTCCAGGTATTACAGCCTGATTCATCCACGTCAAGAATACCATTAGCTAATGGTTTTAGCAGCAATTAATAATCATTTCTCAGATCTACTCTTTCATTAGATGGTGCTATGAGCTGAATGCTTGTTTTTTCCTAGCACTCTGGGATTTTTGTATAATCCTAGCACTCTAGGAGGCCAAGGCGGGTAGATTGTCTGAGCTTACAGGTTTGAGACCGACCTGAGCAAGAGCAAGACCCCATCTCTAAAAATAGTGGGGCATT
>CAUYQV010074248.1:0-10053 GCA_963574575.1 Galagoides demidoff | reverse complement strand
TTCCCTCCTTTCCTCCAATCTGTTAATCTTATTTGCTATCCAGATTCTGAGCTTGATTTCTATCATCTCAGCCATCTGTTTGTGGATGGGATCTTCAATTGCTTCTGCCCCATCCTTCCTTGGGGGACTTGATCTACTCTGGTTATCCTGGTTACCAGTGTTTTTCCGCCGATTCCACCCCATGGTGAATTTGCACCATTTGGAGACCATCCCCAAACTGTTCAGCCTGTGGCTGCTACTGGACAAGATGCTGGCTTACTCTGGTTGCCAGGAGAGATAGGGCATGTCTGTCCAGAAAAGCCTCAGGGATGTGAGCCTTATTGTTCTAGCTGCTGTTGCTGTTGCTCTTCACCTCCAAGTGCTGCCATGCCTGTGTGGTTCCCTCTCAACTGACTGTCCTCTCTCAGTTCTCAGGCCGCAGGAACGCGTGGGTTGATCAGTCCTGGGGCACTCTGTTCAGGTGCCCTGGGAAGCAGCCATGTGGGTCAAACAGTCCTCCGCATGTCCCACTCATGTCTGGGGGTAGTGGCCAAGTGGTGGCAGCTGTGCAGGTTGAACAGTCCTCGGTTGCATGGGTGCCCGGGGGCAGCGGTGAAGTGGTGGCAGCTGTGCGGGAGACGCACGGGTCATACAGTCCTGGGGCGCCCTGCTCGGGTGCCCACGGGGCGGCAGCCTAGGGGGATGCGCAAGTTGAACAGTCTTCAGCATGCCTGGCTCGGGTGCCTGGGGGTGGCGGCTGAGCGGTGACAGCCACGTGGGGGATGCAGAGGTCAAACAGTCCTCAAGGCACGCCGCTTGGGTGCTGGGGGGCAGTGGCCAGGTGGTGGCCGCCTCGGAGGATGCGCTGCGTGGGTGCTGGGGGCTTGCTTGCCAACCAAGTGGCAGCAGCTGGTGGGGGATGCACGGGTCTAACAGTCCTCAGTGAGCCCTGCTGTGGTGCCTGGGGTGGTGGCTGAGCGGCAGCTGCACGGGAACACGCAGCTCAAGCAGTTCTCTGGCTGCAAGGCTGGGACATAGTGCTTGGTCCCAAAGGGGTGGAGGGACACTGTTTTTGGGCCTCCTCTCACTATCCCTCCTTGTAGGCAAGGGGGGAAGGGTGGACTGGGAATTCAAGATGGCGGTGAAATGTTTGTTCGATTTTTCTGCCTGGCTAGAGGGTGTTTATAGTCTCAGTAGGGTCCCTCTAGGGGAGTAGACCCCTCTTTCTGTAGCTCTCACATGTGGGGTAAGACAGTAAGTCCTCAGTTCACCCCTTGCCTGTGGAAAACTCACAGGCACAGACAAAGAGAAAAAACACAACTTTCTTGGGGGAGGGGACAAACACCCTTCCTTCAGGATGTATTATGTACCTGTAGATTGCTTTCTAGGAGTCGCAGCTTGCCTCAGCAGAGTTGTCCTGTAGACATCACTCTTCTCTCTCAGCTGGGCTCCTAGTCTTCAACTTTGTTGGGTATTTTTTGGACTTTATCCTTCCCTCTGGACGAGAGCTTCTGTTGGAGGCTGGTACCTCTTGGCCATCTTGCTCCTCCCTCCCATTAATTTCTTGAGATAACTTTAGAACTACTCTTCGGAATTCAATTTCCATCTTTTCCTCCATTCTATTTATCTTATTTGCAATCCATATTCTGAATTCAGTTTCTGACATTGCTGCCATTTGTTTATATGTGGCATCTTCAGTTGTATCTCCTTTGTCATTTCATGGGGGGGGGGTTTGATATACTCTGGTTATTCATGTTGCCAGAGTTCTTCTGTTGGGTCTGTACCATGTTTATTTTCCACTGTTTGGTTCTTAGAACTGGTAGGATGAGATTGAATTGGGGTTCCCAGGTAGTAGAGATAGCCCCTTACCAAAGCTCTAGGCTTTGTAATTGTGGTTTATCTCCTACAACCTTACAAAGGCCACTTTCAGAGTTTTGGCAGGAGACTCTGAGGACCTACTTGGTGAGATAGTGCAGGCTAGCTCTATTTTGGTAGCAGCCAGCCTCTACCCTATCCTAAGAAAGCACACTCTTAGATTTAAATCTTGACTGTGAAGAGATACAAACAGCTGTGGCGCCCAGCCCCCACCCTTCAGCTCTTTTCCACCACAGAACTTCAAACGTTAACCTCAGAATGTCCCCTGAGTGGACAGCCCCAGATGTGGGTTCTAACCCAATTGTCTCAAACACTCCCCAACAGAGAGGGATTCGAAGACAATTCAAAGCAAAGGGATTCAAAGCACAATTGGAGCCAGGGATCCACACTCCCACCTGCCAGACTCAGTCCACATTATTGTCTGCTTCTCTGCTCACAGGCCCAGCTGGGGCCAGGGGCAATGTCCCCACCCACTACAGCCTCTGGAGTAGGGTCTGGAGTAGTGCTTGCTAGACCAGATGGAGTCAGGGGACCATGTCCCCCCTTGCCAGTCTCGGTCCCCTGCCAGGCAAGCCTCTGGTTGCAGGCTCTGTTGGAGACAGGGCACCGGGCCTGCCCTATGATCTCAGTCCACACACAGCTAGCCTCTGCTTGCCAGACCAGATGGAGTCAGGGGACCATTCCCCACCTGCCAGTCTCAGTCCACTGCCTGGCAAGCCTCTGTTTGCAGTCTCTGTTAGAGTTAGGGCGCCACACTCTGCCCACAGGTCTTAGTCCTCACTTGTAGACCTCTGCTCACCAGCCCTGCTGGAGGCAGTGGAGCATGCCCTAGCCCTCAGGACTTAGTTCACACCCAGTAAACTCAAGGGTTCTATTGGAATCAAGAGACCATGCCCTTGCTCTCAGGTCACAGTCCACGCCTATCAAACCTCTGCTCACAGACCCAGCAGGGACCAGCCCTGTCTGCCAAACTCAGGCCACATGGGGCAACCACTCTCCTGCTGTGGGTGCCGTCAGAGCCGGGGGTTCTGTACCCTGTCCTGCCACACACTGCCTAAACTGAGGGTCAACACTACCACTGGCCAAGCATAATCATAACCAGGGGACTGCTCCTTCTTTCGCTGAGTGTTCTTTTCTTTCCTCACCCTCTTTTTTTCCCCGTTAATCACAGATTCTGTCCTGATGGTTGGCAGACCACACTATGCCCAGGTCTCTTGGGACAAGACCAGATACTCTATGCTCTGCAGGGGGCAGAACTTCAGACCACCACACGAGGGGGAAAGGGTGGACTGGGAGTTTGGATTTGCGGAGAAAATTATCTGTTCACTTTTATGCCTGGCAGGGTAGCGTCTAGATTCATAAGTGGGACATTCCTGGAGAAAGACACCTGGAGTTTAGCAGCTCTCTCTCCAGCAAGGTAAAATGAGAGGTCTTTTGTTCCCTGCTCGTTCGGCAGGCCGCCTGCTTGGGTGCGGAGTCTCCTGTTAGGACCTGATTTGCCACTAAGAGACTATGCACACATAGAAAACCAAGGAGTTTTATTCTTTCCGGGCATATGCTCGGGTCACTCCTACCATTAAAGTGGTCACAGAAGAGAGTGGCCCCAAAACAATGGGCAGGGAAACTTTTATACACTTTCTTGCAGGGTATTATGGGTTGCAATAAAATGCTAAGGAAGGTGGCTGAGGAAGAAGTCAGTGTCTGACCACCTATTGGTCATTGGGGAGACCTGGGGTTTTGATAGGTTAACTGTCTTTCTGTGGTTGGGGTCTTTGCTGGGGTTAGTAGTGTGTGACTCTTGATTGGTCGTTGCTACCTGGCTGTTTACCTGATTTACGGCCTGTGCCTGCTGTGGAGCTTCTTGCAGCCCCTGCAACCCCTCCCTTTGCCTTTTCCCTTCCTCAGCTCTTTGTTCTTCCTTTTTATAATTATTATTACTAATCTAAAAAAAAGAAAAGAAAAATAATAGAGTCACGGCTGCCCCTTCACTCCTGTCCTCTAGTCAATACGCTTTGTACCTGTAATTTATTTTCTTAAATGCTCTTCCATGGAGTTACAGCTTGCTGAACTTCTTTCTTGGCTCAGCTCCCTATCTTTGTCTTCGTAGAGTCTGATTCCATCCAGTTTTTCTTCCTCTTCTCAGGAGCCTCTGATGAGGGTTGCTACCAGTTGGCCATCTTCCCAGAATTCCCCCGGGGTCTCATTCTTGTTCAGGCTGGCCTCCTCAATTCATAATTTATAAGGTATGGAATCAACCCAACTGCTCATCAACACATGAATTGATTAATAAACTATGGTATATGCATATCATGGAATACTATTCAGCCATAAAACAGATGGAGACTTTACATCTTTTGGATTAACCTGAATGGAGTTAAAGAACATTCTTCTTTACTAAAGTATCACAAGAATAGAAAAACAAGTATCTAATGTACTCAATACTAATGTGAAACCAGTAAATACATAATACATACCATAAATACATGCCCACACAAGATAAAAATATAAACTCAAGTGAGGGAGGGAAAGGGTTTCGTAAGCTCACACCTAACAGGCATATATGGCAAACCTCGTGGTGAAGGACACAACAGCAAATTGGTCTCTACCTAACAAATGCAAAACAATGTAACCTAATTGACTATACCCTCATATTAATCTGAAATTTTAAAAAAGATAGTATCAGCAAAGAGCAAAAGTTTGACTTCTTCTGTTCCCGTTTGGATACCTTTCATATCCTTCTCTTGCCTGACTGCATTGGCTAGAACTTCCAGCACTATGTTGAATAGTAGGGGCAATAGTAGACATCCTTGTATGGTTCTAGTTCTAAGTGGAAATGATTTCAGTTTTATTCTATTCAGTATATTGCCTGTGGGTTTGTCATAGGTGGCTTCTATCAGTTTAAGAAACATCTCATCTATGCCTATTTTCTTAAGTGTTATTGTTAGAAAAGGATGCTGAATTTTGTCAAATTCAGAGGTTTTTCTACATCTATTGAAAGGATCATAGGGTCTCTGTTTTTGCTTCTATTTATGTGGTGAATTGGGTTTATGGATTTGTCTATGTTGAACCAACCTTAAATCCCTGGAATAAAGCCCACCTAATCATGATGTATAATTTTTTTAATGTGTAGCTGTATTCTCTTTGCTAGAATTTTATTATTTTTCATCAATATTAATTAGTGAAGTTGGTTTGTAGATTTACTTTTTTGGGGGGGTCCTTCACTAGTTTTGGTATAGAGTGATTTTGCTTTGTAGAATGAGTTGTGGGGGTTCCTTCCTTGTCAATGTTTTGGAATAGGTTCTGCAATATAGGTACATGTTCTTCTTTGAAGGTTTGGTAGAATTCTGGTATAAAACCTTCTGGGACAGGACTTTTTTTTGTTGGGAGATATTTTATTGTGGCAAATTTGGTGTTTGATATTGGTTTGTTTAAAAGTTTTGTTTCTTCCTGGTTAAGTCTAGGGAGGTAGTGTGAGTCTAAGTATTTGTCTATCTCCTCAACATTTTCAAATTTGGGGGCATAGAATATTTTGTAGTAATCAGAGATGATCTTTGTAGGTGGTATCTGTTATTTCTCCCTTTTCATTTCTTACTGAGGTTATTTGAGATCTTACTTTTCTATTTCTAGTTATTCTGGCCAAAGGTTTATTATTTTTTCAAAAAACAAACTTTTTGTGTCATTAATCTTCTGAATGGTCCTTTTGTTCTCAATTTCATTTAATTCTGATCTAATTTTGGTTATTTCTTTTCTTCTGCTAGGTTTAGGATTGGATTGCTCTTCCTTTTCCAGTTCGTTGAGATGATTCATTAGGTTGTTGATGTGTGTGTGCTCTTCCCGTTTTCTGGATATGGGCATCTTACATGATAAATTACCCTCTTGGTAATGCTTTTGCAGTATCCCACAGGTTTTGATAACTTTGGCTTCATTATTGTTTTGTTTGAGGAATCTAATGATTTTGTTCTTTGTGTCCTCCTTGACCCAGCTTCATTGGTTGTTTAGCTTCCATGACTTTGTGTGGAGATGAAAGTTTTTGCTGGAATTGAGATCTACTTTTATTCCACTGTGGTCTGGAAAGATACAAGGTGCAATCTCTATTCTTTTAAATTTTGGGGGGCTTGATTTGTATCCTTGGATATGATTAGTTTTGGAGAATGATCTATGAGCTGAGATAAAAATATATACTCAGCAATACTGGGGTGGTATGCTCTGTATATGTCTTTTAAACCTAGCTTTTCTATGGTCATGTTTAAGTCCATAATTTATTTGTTTAGTTTCTGTTTAGAGGATCTGTTCAATTCTGTCAGAGGGGTACTGAAGTCCTAAGCTATTATAGTGGTATAGGATATTATATTGTTCAAACTGGTGTTGAATCCCCAAGCTATTATGGTGTTGCAGGATATTATATTGTTCAAATCAGTGGTGTTCATTTAATAAATCTGAGAGCATTTTAAGTAGGTGTTGGGAAATGTCTTCTTTGTATCACCCCCTTGACCAGTGATCAATGTCCATCTTTGTCTTTCTTTACTTTGTTACCTTAAATATAATTGTATCTGCACATAAGTTTGGGACCTTGCTTTCCCCTGATTTCTATTTACCTGAAATATTGTTTACCAACCCTTCTCCTTGTGTATTGTTTTGTCCTTAGAGGTTAGATGTGTTTCCTGAAGATAACATGTAGTTGGCTTGTGCTTTTCATCCAGTCAGCCAGCCTGTGCTTGATGTTTATCGAAAGAATTGATAAATGTGGTAGATTTCTGTTCATCTTGTTTTGTGAAGGTCTATCATCTAGTTTTATAATTTGGGCCATTGTGAGGGGCAGGCTTTGACCTTTAGTTTCTGAGTGTCTTTATTTTGCTGGTGGTCCATTGCAATGGTCTTCACAGTATGGGTCTAAGTACTTCTTGCAGAGCTGGACCTGTAGTGGCAAAGTTTTCAGTGATTGTTTGTCAGTAAAAGATTTGTTTTCTCTGGAGTTGAAACACGTTTTTCTTAGTAAAGTATCATAAGAATGGAAAAGCAATTATCCAATGTATTCAATACTAATATGAAGCCAATGGAGGATCTCACGCATGCCCACATAGGAGAAAAACTCATTTCAATTCAGGTTTGGGGAGGGATAATAAGGGAGGGGGGGATTGAGTGCTCTCACTGATTGGGCACAGTGTGGGGGAGGGGGTTGGGTGCTCTCACTGAATGGGCACAGGGTGGGGAGTTTTGGTACACCTTATGTGTGTGGGACATGACCACAAGAGGAACTCTACCTAACAAAGTCAAGTATTTTGAACTGGTTATTTGTATCCCCACATTAACTTGAAATAAATTTTTAAAAAATTTGGTTTCTCCATCAAATATGAAACTTAGTTTAGCAGGATACATAATTCTAGGCTGGAAGTTGTTTTGTTTAAGTATATTAAAAGTGGGACCCCAATCTCTTCAGGCTTGTAAAGTTTCAACTGAGAAATCCACTGACACCTTGATGAATTTGCCCCTGTAGGTCAGTTGGTGCTTATTCCTGGATGCTTGAAGAATTTTCTCTTTTGTTTTGACCTGGGCCAGGTTCATCACAATGTACCTAAGAGATACTTTGTTTATATTAAGATAAACCAGCATTCAATATGCATTTAAAAGGAGTGTGTCTGAATCTCTGGTGATGCTTGGGAAATTTTCAGTTATGATATCCTCCAGTAGGGCTTCCATACCTTTGGTTGTTCTTATCTCTCAGTGATACCTATAATGTGTGTGTGTGTGTGTGTGTGTGTGTGTGTGTGTGTACACTTCATGACTCCCTCTAAGAGATTGCTTTGCTTTTACTCTCTTCTTTTCTGCCTCTTTAAATGACTGAGTAAGATTAAGAGCCTTGTCTTTAAGCTCTGAGATTCTTTCTTCTCCATGGTTTAATCTGTTATCGAAACTTTCTACTGCATTTTGAAACTTCCTGTATGACTCCTTCAATTCTTTAAGCTTTGATATATCCTTTCTAATTTCATCATGTTTTATGTTCATTTCTTAGGTCAATTTTTGGATTTCCTTTTGGTGGTTTCCCACTTGCCCTTTAATTCCCTTCATCATTCTTGCCATCCATACTCTAAATTTACTTTCTGTAATTTTCATAATTTCTTTATAGTTGGGATGATATGTGGTAGCTGCCTCATGATCCCTTGGGAGATTAGATCTGTTCTGATTTTTTATGTTGCCAGAATTTTTTTGTTCATCCCTCCTCATGTGTGTTTTTCTTGTGTACATCTTTCTCCCACTTACTTCTTTCACTTCCTCCTTAATCTTCCTTGTCTCTGGGCTTTGATGTTGAAGTGACCTCTTTGCCTCTTGGAGTCCTTTGCTGTCTCACTGTGTCATCATAATGCTGTTTTGGGGTGGGATGATCCAGTTGGAGGGGGCTAGAGTTTCCTTTTCCCAAACTTTGTGAGAGTGGCTGATGTTTCTAGTCCCCCAACTTGGAGCTAATTTTTTTTTTCTTTTCAAAATTTCTGTCCCCAAACTAAGCCAGGGTGAGTTTCATAAATATCACCTTAAGTGTGTCTAGAGCCAACCCTACCCGTTTTTTCTAGCTTTTTGTTATACTGATGGTGAGGTTGAGGCTGGGGACCCACAGATAGTGGTAGGAAAATAAAACAGTGTGCCATTCAGAAGTTGCCATGGGTGAAGAATAAGGTGAAACACATCAAGATAGTAGCTGGAATACAGACTTAAACATACATATGTGAAGAAATAGAGGACTTAGATATAAGCAAGGGTTTCTAATTAGGGCACAAAAACAATAACCGTAAGAGAAAAGACTGATAAAGTTGACTTCATCAAAATTAACAGCTTATGTTCATCAAAAGATGCTGAAAATGAATAAGCAAGCCACAAGATGGGAGAAAATATTTTCAAAACACGTGTCTGGTGGTTTTATATTCAGCACATAAAGCTGAATATATGTATAAAGCATCCATACAACTCCATAATAAAAAGATAAACAATTTTTAAAATGGGCAAAATTTATTTTTATGGGAGATTTAATGGCTAAAAGGCCCATAAAATGATGTTTAACATTATTGTCATCAGAAAAAAAAGCAAGAGAAAACCATAATGTTCTACTGGTGCACACCCACCAGAGTGACTAAAATGAAAAAAATCTGTTAATGGCAAGTGTTGGTAAGGAGGTACAGCCACTGGGAAGTCTTCACACAACATTGGTGAGACTGTATGATGCTGCAAACACTTGGGAAAAGCCCCTAGGCCGTTCTCCACTGGGAAGTCTTCACACAACACTGGTGAGACTATGATGCTGCAAACACTTGGGGAAAACACCTAGGCCTTTCTTATAAGGCCTATGACACACCAGTTGTATTCCCAGATATTTACCTAAGGGAAATAAAAAAGTATGTCCCCCAAAAGATTTATGTACAAATTATTATAGCACCTTTATTCCTAATAAGAAAAAAAAGTAGAAACAGTATAGGTGTCCATCAATAGGATGATGGATAAACAAACTATGGTATGTTCATGCCATGGAATACTACTCTACAATAAAAAGGCAAGAACTAAGACACGTAGTACTGCGCATATGTCATATTATTATGCTGAATGAAAGAAGCCTTGCATAAAAGAGTAAATACTGTATGTTAAAACTCACTAAGTGGTATGCCTAAGATTTATGTATTTCCCAATGTGCATATTTTCTTTTAAAATACCTGTAAACAAATATTAAACTCTAGGTAATGATATGCATACTTAAAGGATTAAGGAGCAATGTATATAGAGGAGGTCTGCATCTTCTTTTATAATGCATACAAAATAAGATAGATGGTTGTATTGCAGGATGGCTAGATGTATGATTAAGTATACATAACAAAATCTTTTGTTTTTTTTTTTTTGAAACAGAATCTCTCACTTTGTCAGCTTTGGTAGAGTGCTGTGGCATCACAGCTCACAGCAACCTCAGACTCTTAAGCTTAAGTGATTCTCTTGCCTCAGCCTCCCAGGTAGCTGGGATTATAGGCGCCCACCACAACGCCCAGTTATTTTTTTTGTTGTAGTTGTCATTGTTGTTTAGCAGGCCTGGGCTGGATTCGAACCCGCCAGCTCAGGTGTATGTGGCTGGCGCCTTAGCCACTTGAGCCACATGTGTCAAGCCTGTATATTAGCTTTTTTAAAAAAAAATTATTTCTTTGTTATTTGCAATAATACAGCAATAAT
>CAUYQV010074246.1:0-18067 GCA_963574575.1 Galagoides demidoff | reverse complement strand
TTTTGAGGTTTATCTTACAGGGGTACAAGTGAAACTCTCTAAGAGTAGAATCAGAACGTTTTAAAACAATAACTGAGAAAATGACATGAAGGCTGTGTTGATCAGTTTGATGGAAGTATTTCGGATTGCATGTGAAAAACCCACACTGTACCCCAGAATTGCATTAATGTACATAGTTACCATTCAATTAAAAAAAAATAAAAAAAAATAAAAAAAAGAAGACAATGCTTTACCTGTGACTCATAATCACATGTTTACATATTCACAAGATCCTCCAGGGAAAGGGGCAAACTAGGCCCAAATGAAAATTTATTTGTTCTTGTTTAATTATTGGAAGGAATCATTTTATCCTGCTGCTGATTCAGAAACCTGGCAGTGGGCAGCACCCGTGGCTCAAAGGAGTAGGGCGCCGGCCCCATATACCAGAGGTGGCGGGTTCAAACCTGGTCCTGGTCAAAACAAAACAAAACAAACAAACAAACAAACAAAAAACTGCAGAAACCTAGCAGTCTAGGACAGCAACCCAGGGTCTCTTTCAAATGACAACATCCTGAGAGCACAGGGAAGCCAGATTATTTTTCTTTTGCATGAGTTCATTTCTTCCACATCATTCAACAAACATTTATAAAGAGAATTCTACATGCCAAGCACCTGGTAGAAATAAACTGTCTTGTTTAAAATAGATGGCCTAAAAGTTATTAAAGTCACTCTCTTGCATAATAAAAGCGAGGATTTTGTTAGGTTTAAGGATCTCAGTGATTGTAGGAAATGTCAGCTAATTTCTTTCCTTGTCTGTAAAATACAATGCTTTTTCTAGATCTTCAACTTTTTTTCCAATTCTAAAATTCTATGATTCTGTGGTTTCTGTCATGAATCCCAGACAACAAGATTCAAATATATGGGTGGACTTCACGTCCCAACTGAAAAGCTTGTAAAGCAAGTGAATTGGCTCTTCAGTATTGCACCGAATTCTAAGATACTGGCAGGTAGAGGCTGGTCACAGTCACACTTTCTTGCTATAGATATCAGGATATTTTGTTTATTTCTATAAGGTCCTCAAAGGAGGCTGGTCTAAGGATGTCTTCCTTCCTTCCTTCCTTCCTTCCTTCCTTCCTTCCTTCCTTCCTTCCTTCCTTCCTTCCTTCCTTCCTTCCTTCCTCTCTCTTTTGTGTGTGTGTGTGTGTGTGTGTGTGTGTGAGATAGAGTCTCACTTTATTGCTCTGGGTAGAGTGCTATGGCATCATAACTCACAGCAACTTCAAACTTCAGCAATCCTCTTGCCTCAACCTCTGAGTAGCTGGGACTACAGCCACCTGCTATGAGGTCCAGCTAGTTTTTCTAGTAGAGATGGGGGTCCCACTCATGCTCAGGCTGGTCTCAAACTCCTGAGCTCAAGTGATTCACTTGCTTTGGCCTCCCAGAGTGCTAGGATTACAGGTATAAGCCACTGTGCCCAGCCTCTAAGGATGGCTTTCTTCCCCCAAACAACTCTTACACCTGCCATGAGACCAGAAATGCCATAATTAGTCATGTATTCCTATTGCTTAAGCCTTATTTTCTCTTCAGTCCATACCAAGGGATGAATAACAGACTACAAGGTCCTGGCCTTTCCAGGAACTTGTGGTTGGTTGTAAGTGACAGAATACCCAACTGAAAGTAACTAAACCAATAAAGAATGTACTTCCTAACAAAGTACAACAATTGGTTAATTGGCCTCCAGGTAAACCTGTTTTGTCAACCTGTTTGCCTTTCCCATTCTATATGGACACAAATTGCTGCAGCCCTTACAAGCATCATGTCCTCCCATGACAGTGTCCAAAGGAAGAAAGGATAATTTGTCCTCATGAACCTCTTTTTATTGGGGAAGAACCTTTCCTTGAAGCCTCCAGCAGACTTCCTCTTATTGGCTAGTACTGTGTTACACCCCTGAGCCCAGGGCTGTAAGGACACTCTGTTAGCAAAGGAGGGAGTGGCAGGAATTCATTGAGGAGGCCATCAGTAATGTCTGCCTCATCTGTTCTGGCCAACAACTTGACAGCAGATCTAATTGGAAGGGAAGGTGTGGAAGCTACTTTGCTCACATGTGTGGATATATGGGGTGCCCTTCTCACTTTTAACTCAATTCCCTTAATTTTCATTGGCTTTGAACAGACATTGGTAATGGTGAGTTTGAGCCTGTGGAAGGTGTGATGTTAAGAGCAAGAGACAGGAAGCCACACCGAGAACTGGACAGGTGGAGGCTGAGTGATGCTGAGGCTAGCAGGGCTGTAAATCAAGCAAGTGGTGGTGTGTGGGGATTCTGTGCCCCTGCACCTCCAATAGATGGTCTGTGTGACTCTTGCTGAGCATCTGGGACATTTGTAACAGATTCCCATGATAGCTCATTCCAAAGTGCAGCTCCACTGACATATTGCATATCTACAGAATGTTTCATCTCAGATAATTAGCCACAAAGCACATAATTATCTTAATTCTCTGACCTATTGCCTGGGGGTGAATGATGCCGATACAAATAATAGTCTCTTGACTTCTGATGTGGGATTTGCTTTCTTGGGATACACACAATGGGTCTCATTCTATTTAAAAACCCATTTTGGTATCCACGTAACATGTAATTAATTTACTCACGTTCAGTCAAGTTTTGAACTTGAAGGCATTGTGTGGGTTGATGTGTGAGTGCTTTAATGAGTGCAAAATGAAGAGTTCAGGAAGAAAGGTTGGGCGGATTGAATGAGATGTGCAGGTGAAGGGGCTGAGCATATAACCTGGAACACAGTGAGCACTCAGTAATAGCCACTTCCCAAAGTTCTCTTTCCCTCTATTTTAGAGCGTCCCCTATGCTCACCTCAAAAGAGCAGTAAGAGTAGAACCAATATTCTAGATGAAGCAGTAAGAAATGGAAAGGTAGAAGGGAACGATTCTTTTGTCAGGTCCTGAGCACATGTAATGCAGGTGTCAGGGATTCTGATGTGAGTCAACACATAAGTTCCCATCTGTGGGAGGTCACAGTCCACAGTCTAGGAGGGGAGACCAGGGGGAGCTAATGTGGGGACAGAAATGGCACATGGCACAGGTGGGCATTTAGAAGGGGTACCTAACTTATGCTGATGGTGGCAAGGGACAGCATCAGGGAAGTCTACCCTGTGTAAATGACACCTGGCAACTAGGCTTGCCCCTCATACCTCTGCTGGCCGTCAGCACTCAGAAGCTTGCTGACCCAAAGGGAGGCTGAAATCAAAGGTATCCATTTTTCCAGAAGTCCTAAAGAGACCCAAGAAACAGCCATTATTAGTTTACTTGAATAAATAAATATCTATAGAATGTATCTGAAGATATTCTGCCAACAGAATGTATATTCTATACATTTTGTCTATAGAATATATATTAAAAAGCTTTCAGGATGACCATACTAATCATTATACAAGTTCCCGAATTTACTAAAAAAATCTGATAAAGATATTTAATGTGTCTGTTGTATAGATCTATATTTTAGAAAAGCAAAAAAATTCTTACCCATGTCTACCTACATTTTATCTTATTGCTCTCAGATACCATGTTTAATTGGTAAAATATTTCAAATTAAGTTTAGAATCATGTCCTTTGAAGAACCTATATATCATTATAGAAAGAAGGAAGCTCTGTAACGCTTTGAGAAGGATTAAGGGCCCAGCATGGTGGCTCACACCTATAATCCTAGCACTTTGGGAGGCCCATGTGGGTCGAGACTGGCCTGAGCAAAGCAAAGCAAGACCCCTGTCTCTAGTAAATATAGAAAAACTAGCTGGGCATGGTGGCGGGTGCCTGTAGTCCCAGCTACTCTGGAGGCTTGAGCCTGAGATTGCTTGAGCTCAAGAATTTGAGGTTGCTGTGAGCTATGACACCATGGCACTCAACCCAGGGTGACTGAGGTAAGACTCTTTCAAAAAATAATAAATAAATAAATAAGTAAATAAATAATTAGGATTAACCCTACAAACTCAACCTCAACACTCTTAAAGTATGTGTATAGGGCTCTCTTGGGACATCTGACCATTTCAAGGGTGTAAATTATATGTGTCCCCTTATGTAGGTGGGCATGAGCCAGGTAAGTGACAGCAGGACTGGGGACTGGCTATGCTGGCTGTCGTGTTACCTGGAGTCCTGCAGACAGAAGCCTCTTTGACAAAGTTCTGTTCAGAACCAGGAGCCCCATTAGTTCCCTGCATGTCGTCCCCGTCATAGCTGGCCCCTACCCACAATGCCAGCCCCATCGGCCCACGTCCCCTTACCCCTGCGTTGTTCTGCTCATCTCAGCCCCTGACTTACCCTCCCCCTGCCATGTTTCCTGCCGGTCTTCCCAGTGTGTCCTCTGGAATCCCCATTCAGTTGTATCCTCCCACCCCCACACATACTTGTTTGTCACAGAATGTTCCCTCCACTTCCTCATCTTAACTGAAAGCCAGCTCTCCCCCAGGACCAGGTTCTCAAATAGAGGTCGCCCTTTCTCTCAGGTCCCCCAGACTGAAGAGTTGGGAGGCCACAGCAGCATCCTCTCAGCTTTTGCTACTTTGCATTTTTCTGCTGGAACTTGCCTGCAAACACCCCTCTTTCACGTACCCACATAGATATACAATATAATATTTTTATACTGAAGTCAGAATTACCAGAGCAAATCATTTCCCATTTGAGGACTGCATCAGCCACATAAGAGGGGTGCGTATGGTGTCTTAACTGGATTTCCCTCAGGGTTTTCAAGGTGTTCGTTGCCGAGGTTCCAAGGCAGGTGAATGCCGTCTCAGAGTACCTGATCCACCACTGTGACCTTGGACAGGTAACTGGATCTTTTTTAACTTCTCCTGGGGTAGAAGGAGAAATAAATGACATGCTGCCTGCATAGGGCTCAGCACAGTGCTTGGCATACAGTCGGCGCTCAGGACATGCTAATTGTTCTTATATTAGTTATCTCTGTATTATTTCTCACATCTTATAGCTTCTTCACTGGTTTCATTACTTCCACTCTTCCTCTCCCCCCAAGGCATCCTCCACACAGCAGCCAGAGAGTTAAAAATTCAAACCACATCCCTTTCCTAAGGCCCTTCCCCCACCGCTTTCCCATCACACTGAGGATAAAAGCTTACCCAAACACCTTGCTGTGGTCTGCAAGGCAGGTAGCTCTCCCGTGGCCCAAGCTCCCTGTGCACCTTAAATTCTGCATCTCTGTGGCTGCCTTACTGCCTTTGTGCCTGTTTGTCCCCACCTGGAATGCTCTGACCCTGATCTCTGCACGGCTGACACCTTCATATCATTCCCATCTCAGCTCTGAAGGTACCGCCTCACAGAGTCTTCCCTTCCCTGAACACTCAAGTGAGGGACCGGCCTGCTAACCTCAGCCTGTTGTATTTTCTTCATGGCCCACTCCTTGTGTTCATTTATTTCATTTCATGTTTACCGTCTCCCTGCACTGGCGTATAATTTCCCAAAGGGCACTTGTCTTGTCTTCGTTAACACTAATCCCCAGTGCCTTGAGTGGAGCCCCGCGTACATTATTAGGAAGAATGAGTACTTGAATGATTGAATGAAGGTTCTTGATAATTTATACCCTATTCAAAGAAAGACCAGGTTACATCCAGAGTTTAAAAGTGCTTTGGTTGAGGGGCAGCACCTGTGGCTCAAAGGAGTAGGGTGCCTGCCCCGTATGCTGGAGGTGGCGGGTTCAAACCCAGCCCCATGCAAAAACAAAGAAAAAGTGCTTTGGTTGAAAAGAGGCCCAGAGCACTAACAGTGGAGTTAGGGACCAGTACAATCTTATGGCCTGCCCATTTTTGAGCTGATTGTCTTTGTAATTAGGGTTTTAGGTTGAATAGCATTTCTCTCAGATGTGTAGAGTTTGTGAAAAACTCAAAGGCGGGACAAACATCTTCATGGGACATCAAAAATGACTACATCAGAGGAGCAAAGCAGAGATAGACAGTGGTGGAAACAATTGGTGAAGAGCCGGATAAACCATTCTGGAGAGGAACAGGGAGGGGAGGGGCTGCTCTCATTCTCTGCACACGTCTGAGGCAAGCACGTTTGTTAGTACTCACGAGATGCTGCTCTTTTGGAAGCCTTTATTCCTTTGCTTCCCCGAGCAGGATCCTTCCTTCTCAAGTTCAATTAAATCAGCCCTAATGAGTGGCTGTGCAGAAAGAGAGCTCTTGTTTACATAACATGGGGAATAAGAGTGAGCCGAATCAATTAGGATTGTTACTGCAAATCAGAAAAATCGATTCTCCACCTCGACAGAAGGCAGATTTCTGCTTTCCACCTCCAACTTTCACAGGCTTGAAGCACACCCTTCCCTCTTACAGAGAGAGGCTTGTGGGTTTTTTTTCATCGCCGTGAAGTAGACATTTAAGAACAGCACCTCTAAATTTTTCCTTTGTTCCACTGGCTTGTGTCCATGCAGCCAATCATAATTCACATTTTTTCCTGGCTATTGTCACTACCGAGTTTTCTGAATCAACACGGGGGGCCATGTTCTAATCGCAGTGATAAAATAACTTTTTTTTTTTATTCTGTAGGCAAAGAGCCGTGGCAGTAGTCGGAGGGTTTGACATTAGGTTCGTGTTTATCCTTTGATCACCTGTCGTTTTGTTAGAAGAAAGCAGATGCCATCCTTTGCTTTGTTTTTAAAATAGATTCAGAGGAAGTGAGGACTTAATCTTAACCTTAAACACATTGAGCCCAGCATTTCCTATCCAACTGTAGAATGTGCTATCTAGTTTCCTACACCTCGCCCTTGCTAAGTTTAGGTTCTTTGGGCCAGCTGTTAAGGAGGAAAAGCAGGGGGAGGGGTCAGTGCTTTGCTTTGGGGAAGGCTTTGCCCTGCCGATTATCAGTCCAGGCTTGTTTCCTTACTCCTCCTTCCCCCATTCCCTGCACTGACAGAGCCAAGCCAGACCAGAGCCAGTGACCCTTGTGATTCTTCAGACGTTTGTTCCAAAATGAGATTGGCATGATTCTCTCTCTCACTGTGTTCCACTTTGCCATTGTGTGTTATGAACATTGAAAATTAGTCAACTCGTCCACGGTGCCTATCTTGACCATGTTGGAACTCTGTAGAAAAGCAAAACCTCATGCTTTTTAAAAACTGTTGCTAAGAGAGGAAGCTGGCACATCATCAACACAGCAGCGGAGATGATGGTCTTCTAAGAGTTTTCTTCTTTAGGTTAACATTGCTAAAATGACTGATTTTGCAGACAAATCAGTCAGCATTCTTCAACGTTTTAAGACAAACTTTAATATTGCAGATAGTGGCACTGGCAGGCCATTGCGGGCTCATCTCGACCCGCTCAGTACCAAACACCCTGACCTGGCTCATAACAGGTGTTCACTAAATGCTTCTTGAATTGAACTTGAGTTAGTAGCTGAGTGGCGCTGTAGTATAGGGGAGCTGGTCCCAGACTGTAGACCTTCCAGTGAATTTTAGTGGTGTGGTTGTTCCTGCTGTTTTCACCCTCTTCAGGCTGCTGCCCACTCATTTCCTATGTCACATGCCTGGCACCACCCTTCCTCTCCACAGCAGGCTTCTGTTTTCCATATAAGCCCAGAGAGTATCAGACTGAGCTTGGCAATATGTGCCTCTGGGTCCCACAACGTAGAAACTTGGTGAAGCCTGGTGAAAATGAACAGAACAGCGTGAAGGAAGAAAAACTAGGAAAAATACTCTGCATACAACGACACCAACACTCATATTTTCCCTTTCTTTTTTAAATTTTTTATTTTATTTTATTTATTTTTTGTTATTATTGTTGCAGTTTTGGCCAGGGCCAGGTTCAAACCTGCCACCCTCAGTATATGGGACTGGTGCCCTATGCCCTGAGCCACACGCACCACCCTTTTTTCCCTTTCTATGGAAATTTCAAAAACACAAAGGTAGCAAGACTAATAGAATGAACATTACGTACCCATCACAAAACAACTATCAACTTTTTACTAGTTGGTTTCATTTATAAACTCTTCCCATTGTGTATAGGGTATGTGTGTGTGTGTGAAACCGGTGAAACTTTGCCTTAACAGAGTGTGAGTCCTATCTATTCCCATATAGTATAGACAAAAATACAATTGCATAGGGAAAAACTTCTTGTCAAGTCTTTTTGGTGATGACCTATTTTTTAGGTCCTGGGACTGTAGGTTCCAGAATGATTCAATTAAATGCTATTAATGCAGAAAACAGCCTTTGCCCAAGGCCTCATGTCCCCTCCATCAGTGGCTTTCAGCCACTTCCTTCTGTCTGACTGAGTTCTTAGACCTGTCCCTGGTGGGCTGCTGGTGGAGCTTGTGTTGCTTTGTCCATCTGTCTGCCTCTGGCACCCACACGCTGCAAGTACAAGCTTCCTCTGGGCATTTGAGACCATTGGAGCTCAAAGTTTTCTTAATTGCTGTATTTTCAATGAATGCCCTTTTGTCACAGTGCAATGACCCATTTTTTTTTTTCAACCACAGAGCTGATGGAGACGGGTTGCCAAGTCACATCAGGGAAGAACTTAGAGGAGGGAGCCATGGGCAGCAGCCTGCACACATGGTGACTTGGGTTGTGCTTGTTTTTATGGGGTGCCTTTGACTGTGGGCTACTCCTGGTGCCCTTGAGAAAGATGAGGTGATGTCATCTGTTTTCATAGTCATGCTAATAAAATAGTAAAATGAAGTTCATAAAATTATCAGACCATCTCATGAAAATTATCCTTGACCAAATGTCATTCCTCAGTTCTAGTGACAAAGCAATGAAATTTAAATAAATCTGGAAAGAAAAGCCTTGTTTTTATTATATATATATTACACATATATACTATATATATATGTATATATAAAATATATATTACACATAGGGGAGTGTTTTCCCTCAGATCCTTTCCTTATCTGTCCTTACAGGCTGTGTTTCTCTGGCTTCTCTGCCACTTGGCTTTCTGCTGGGTCCAGGTAGTGGGAAGATTGAAGTGTGGAAAGGAGTGAGCCAGATATATTAGTGTTCTATGGCTGCTGTATCAAATTACTACAAACTTAGTGGCTTAAACAACCCAAGCTTTTTATCTCATGTTTTTGGAGGTCAGAAGTCTGAAATAAGTCTTCTGAGACTGAAATAAAGGTATCAGCATGGCTGTACTCCTTCTGAAGGTTTGGGGGTGGTGGTGGTGGTGATCTGTTTCCTTTTCCAACTTCTAGGCGCTTCCCACATTCCTTGGCTTGTGGCCACATCACTCTAACTTCTGCTTCTGACATTATATTGTCTTCTCTGACTCTGACCCTCTTGCCTCCCTCTTATAAGGACCCTGTGATTACATTGAGTCTACCAGAAAATCTAGCATAATCTCCCTATTGAAGATTCTCCCCATTCTGCAGCTGTAATTGGGTCATATAAATAACATATTCACAGGTCCTAGGGATTAGAATATGGACATCCTTGGGGGCCCCATTATCCTTCCTACCACATCAGGTATTTCTCCTCCTCCATGCTCAGCAGGGCCTGGGTCCCTGGTCTCTGGTGAGATTCCTCCTCCCTTATCCTTGTAAACTAGGGGTGATAGTGGCTTCCTATAGTTGATAACACATGGATTGCTTCACTGTCCCCAGGTTGGCTGATCAGCTGCTTTGTAACCTGTGTAACAGATCCCTGGCATCACAGTTCCTTTGTTTGCAGTGCTGACAGCTGTTTTCTGTTTTGCTGGTGTGGCTTTGACTGATGAGGGGAAGTGGTAATGCTTGGGTAGTGGTAGTCTCCACTGGAGAGGGGGAAGGGGGACACGGGGGAACTCTCAGACCACTAGGCAACTATGTCAGGGTTAGCAGAGGCCCGGCCTTCTGTTTGGTGGGCTCTCATCCCTTTCCCACTCTCTCAGGCCAGGATGTACCAGCAAGGCGGACCTGTCAGGAGGATGGACAGTGGCAAGCTACTTGGGGAACACTGGGCCTCTGACGTGAGCCCACTTGGTGTCTCAGTGCAGATGTGACAGCTCTTTCACTGAAGATCCTGTTTGACATGGCAGAATTATTAAAGAGAGGCCATCAGAAGCATCTGTGGGAAGGGGCTTGACTTCCAGTCAGAATAATTAAAGAATTTAAGTTCTTCCCTAACCTTTACGTGAACAAAGCCCCTCACCCTTCAACCTCATGCCCTTGTGTTAACGCAGGACAATCATACTTACAGATTTGCATGAAGACCAAAGGAAGTAATGTGTGGGGAGGCACTGAACCAGCACAAGTCTCCTACGGGTTAGTGGATCCTGGAAATACTGAGCATGAGCCATAGGCTGCTGACTGTCCCAAGTGTCTGCTTCTGGAGTTTTCAGTCAATTGGGAAGGTGGACATCGTTCAGAGAGTCACACTAACACGTATCCTTTACAAACACAGCTTTGACAGAAAGGTGCGTGGGGTCTGAGAACACAAGGAAAAAGCAGCCTGACTTTAATCAGAGACTCAGAAAAGTACCTGAGTTGTGATTTAAAGGATGGTCAGGAGTTACCCAGGGAAGAGCAGGGCCAAAGGCCCAGGGAGCGTGGTCTTATTGTGTTACAGATCTGAAGGAAGCTGATGTGGTTGGAGCTTGAAGAGCAAGAAAATCATTGTGTGAGATGAGGCTGAGGGCATGGGCAGGGCCAGAAATGTAGGGCCTTGCCAGGTCTTAGCTTTTATGATAAGAGCCAGGGAGGAAGTGCTAAGAGTTTTAGGGTGCATATGAGTGTGCGTGGGTCAGTGGTAGGACAGCCTTGTGGTTTAGCAGAGCCCCTCTCTGACTGCTGCATGGACAACAGACTGGAGAGGGGTGAGAGGATGAGGGAGGCAGGTTGGCCATGGCCTTGGGGAAAGCCTGGGTGATGGCCTGGATTAGGGAAGTGGAGGTCAAAGGAGAAGCAAGGGTCTGGCCAGGATGGATGGTAGTGCTGTCTTCAGGGGCAGAGGGGCCAGGGGAGGAGACCTCATGGAGGGATATCAATTTGGCACTGCGGAGCCTGGGAGACACCTGACAGGTTATGTTCATTGGCCACTCAGGACAGGTCTGCTGCAGAATTAGAACTCTGTACATCATGGGCTTATAAATAACAACTGAATATGTGGTTATAAATACAATTGTATTCCAGACAAGCTAAGAGGTATTGAGGGCTTATTCCGTGTCAGGTACAACTCTAAGCACTTGACTTGTATTAACACAGTTAGTCTGCCTTTTGAGAGATTTCCTCTGTTTTACAGATGAGGAAACTGAGACAACAGAGAGCTTCCTTAACTTGCTCAAGGTTAAACAATTAGTAAGGCTTAAAACCAGGCCCCAAACCCAGTCTGGCTCCAGTGCCAGTGTTAGTAACCACTTCCCACACCGCCTGTCTCTGTCTGTCTGTCTGGCTAATGGCTCATTCCTAGGACACAGAGCAATCTTGATACGTGGACTTTGTTGCAAACGCTGTATCATGAGTTTTCAGGAGGGGAGTTACAGGAGATACTAATGTTTCCGGTTGCCATGGTTTGCATAATATACATTCCTCACCTGCTGGAATCCGACTGCCCCCAGTAGCAGCTGCCGGGAGTTGCAGGATGAACAAATGTCAGCAGCAAAGCGCATTGCAGGGAGCAGAGAGCGAGGATGGAGAGGCAGCCGCGATGATCCTTTCAAGCAAAAGCACGCTTGAAATGCCTTCGGTTCCCCGAGGGCCCTGCGCCCTTCCTCAGAGGGAAGCTGACCCCACACATGAGGTAACCACTGTTTAACCGTGGTCATTAGAGTTGACACACTAGGAAAACTTGCCTTTAAAGCTATAAGGTGAGCTGCTTGTATTTCGCCTAACCTGGACACTGAAGGTTATTTGTATGTTGCCATGGGGAAAGTCTCACCAACTTTACCTGAAACCCTAACAACTTTTAGCACAGCAGGGCCCCTTCCATAAGCAATTGCCTCCCGCTGAGGGGGTGTAGCTCCCCCCCCCCCCCCAGAGGGGAGTCAGAGGATAAATTATGTAAACTTCCTCACCAGAGCTGCACATAGACAGGTTGTGCCAGTGTCACATGCTTCATCATAAGCGAGGTTGTGTCCTTTCCGGGAGTGTTGTTACAGCTGGTAACCGGTTCAGCCAAAGGCAGCTTAATGCCCCATAAAATGATTAGATAAGGATGAAGGCAGGATCAGATTTATCAGTCCTGCCGCACAGCTGAAGAACATTAGATACAGCACACGATGTGCAGGCCTGGGTAGGAAAGCGTTCTATTGGCCTCGCCAGCCTCACCGGAACAGAGCTGCACCTCTGTTTTCCTGTCTGTCTCATCCCCTCATCCTTGCCACGGGGTATCTACTGCCTTGAAGCTATTTTTTCATTTTCTTTCTTTCCTTCCTCCCTCCCTCCCTACCTTCCTCCCTTCTTCCGGTCCTCCCTTCCCTTTTTTTTCTTTGCCACTGCTAAGCCATTTGCTTTAAAAATTATTTTAGGACCTCCAGGGAAACTGGACTAGGAAGAGTTCTCATTCCCTGCAACCAAAGTTGAGCACCTACCGTGTGCTTATTGCAAGAGGAGCTTTGAAGAATAGGGAAGCACAGGTCTGCCCTCTGGGGCCTGGGGTCTGCCTGGGGGACATCATCAGTGACAGACCTAAGGTAGACTGTGACTGGGGACATAACATACTGATTTGGTGGCATTTGATAGGCACCCAGACAAACTGGTAGAATTTTGGAAAGAGTTGTCAGAAGAGATGGAGATTCAGGGTAGAGGAAAAAACTCAGTCAGCAATGGTAGATTTCTAGCTAATGTATGAAGGGTCTTTCTGGTAACTTGAGCTGTCTGGAGAGCACTGGTTGTCTCATGAAGGAGTGAGCTTTTGGTGACATTTATGTAGAGAATAGAAGGCTGTGAAAGGGGCCCTCACTTCAAGACTTGGACTTCATGGACCACAGAGTTAGTTTCCTCCTACTCAAAGTTTTTATTTTTCAAGCCCTTCAAGTGACTTCCTGAGGATTTTTTTTTCTTTTTTTGCCATGTAGCTTACTAAGCAGTTGTTGAATATAAATAAGCAGACAAAGATATTTAAGAATCCAGAAGTTTTCTCTTCTGTACTGGGGACTAACTGGATATTTAGCATCCTCTAAATATCCTCTAAATATAGCATTCTATGAAAATCGATACTTCTCATAGAAATAACCAGAGTTGAATGATAGGATAGTCCAGATCAGCTTTAAATATTCGTTCCAAAAAGATGACACAGACTGCATGTTTCGTATGGACAGAGAGGATTTTCAAAATGTAGTTAAATTCTTCCTCTTAAAGATCAGACAATACAAGCACATTTTAAACAGTAATTCAAACATCCCAAGAAAATCCACTTCCTACCTCTGTCCTTTAATTTCCTAGGAAACCACTGTTAGCAGCTTTTGGTGTTTCCTCCAGATCGATGCACCTAGTCTAGTATACGTGTACAGCATGCTCTGTCCACTGTTCTAAACACTCTATTTGGCAAATTTATTCCTATCATTGCTAAAATTAACTTTAAGAGCCACATAGTATTTTTTGATATACTATATATTTACCTATAATGTGAATTTTTTGTATATTTAATACTATGTATTTTGTATATTTAATATCTAATACTATGTATTAGAATATGTATTTTGTATATTTAATATCTAATACTATGCTATCAGTGTGCCCTGTATAGGGTACACAGTATAATACTAGGATATCTGAGTATATACTGTACTCTGCATAGTATTTCTAAAATTCATTTAACCTTGGACTGTTCTAATTTTGACACCACCATCATTTCCTTCCCTTGTCTCGGTTGTACCCCAAACCCACAAACCTCAGAACACCTAGAATATAGTAGTTGCTTATAAGCAGCAAGCAAACAAATCACAGAAAAAAAAATTTGTTTAAATTTAATCTAAAAAAGGTTGTTTGCAACTAAAAAAATGAAATCGCCATCGTAGCAGCAATATAGCCTCATTATAGAAATTTCAAAAAAAATCAGGACATTAGAGACCTTAAGAATCATTGTCTGGCAACTCAGAGGCCACCACTGTTAACATGTGGGTAGCTTTCAACTTTTCCTCTATCAATATTTTAATATAGTTGTGATTATATTTTTTTCTGTAATTTTTAATCCTGGTTTCCATCTAGTGACATTCAAACATGTATATCTTTCCATATTATGAAAAACTAAGTATATTTTTAAGTGGTGACTCTGTAAAGGGCATGAACTTTTCATTATTAACATATTTTTCTCTTTTGTCTTTCTGGGTACTCGGCCTTCCTCCTTTTTGCCTTGGCCAGGACATCCTCCTGCTGGGCATGAGAATAGTGTTAGGCAAAGATGAGGGTGATGCTTCGTTTCTGATGTGCACATAGGATCATGACGTGGGAGGAAGGACTTGCCATATTCCTTTGGCCGCTGTCCTTCCTTGTGTCTTACACCAAGCCGGGTGACCAGAACCAGAGAGTTCTCCCGTGGTGCAGGGAACATGCTCATTCCATCCTCCTCAGCAAAGCGGGGGATTGCGGCTTGGTAGATGCAGGGCTATGTACGGACAAAGGGAAACACAATGAAAGCTTGCTCTCTCAGTCCCAGAAGAGCTGGGCAGGGAGGAGAGGGGAAAGAATTAAGTATGGGTCCCAATTTACTGTGCATTTTATTTATTTATTTTTTATTAAATCATAGCCATGTACATTAATGCAATCATGGGGTACAATGTGGTGTTTTCATGTACAATTTGAAATATTTTCATCAAACTGGTTAACATAGCCTTTATGTCATTTTCTTAGTTATTGTGTTAAGATGTTTATATTCTATTTTTAGAAAGAGTCACTTGTACCCTTGTAAGATAAACCATAGAGGTGATCCCTCCAATCCCCCTCCCTCCACCCACCCAGCCCCTTCCCCTCCCCATATTCTTAGGCTATAATTAGGTTATAGCTTTCATATGAAAGCTATAAATTAGGGTCATAATAGGGCTATGTACATTGGATACTTTTTCTACCATTCCTGTGGTACTTTGCTAAGAAGAACACTTTCCAGCTTCATCCATGTAAATATTAAAAGTTGAGAGAACAAACAGTCTTTAGGAAGCTTATATTTCTCCCCACCCCCAAATCCTGCTTGAGGTTCTTGGGGGGAAGCTTCTGTGCCCAGTGGAGCAGCCCAGGCTGATTAAGAGGAGGAAGCAGTGTGGCCAGATTGGACCAGAAAAGGGTCTGATTGGCACTTTCTAGAACATCCCTTCATTACCAGGGGTATCCATAGTGAGTTGAAAGCCAATGAGCTTGCAATGGGGTTTGTTGTGGTGGAAAAGGCAATTTAAGAGCCAAGCTTGGGGGTAGGTGGAGCCTATGACCACAGCTTAGAGGTAGCCTGCATCAGAACTGAGGCAAGGGCTTTTCATCCAAGGACCACCCAGGGGCTTGGTCATACCAAGAGATGATACTGAGTTAACCAGTGGCATTTTGCAATAGCAAAGTCAGCAAGACCCAGAGCAGCCTGGGGGCTTCTCCAGACACCAGAGGAGGCAGCCACCCCAATACTAGAGGGTGCCCCCTCCTTTGTGCTGCTAAAAGGACATATAGATGTTCCTGTGTCCCTAGATTCTATCCTAATGAGCATCTGGGTCGCAGGGGAAGCAGAACTATGAGAGAGATGTAATCCTTTTATCCAAGGAGATGGAATACCATGGAAATTATCAACACAGAGTAAGCCTTAAATCAGATCACACGGTGAGCTAATCCTTCCCCACTAACCAGTGGAGTAAGGTCAGAGGAGTGAGAAGTTAAAATTAAGCAATCGAAGTTTTTGGCACATAGGAGATAAACTCTATGATCTATACTGAAGTTAGTGCTCCACAAAACAATTAAACCTAGTGAATTTACCTGTTTCCCCCTGGTCAACATTTCAGTTGTTCCCGCTTCGCATTATTAGAAATGTTCTATGTGTGAACATCTTTGTGCATTTAGACTTGCCGCATGCAATAGTCACTAAATAGATAACTCTTCAATGAAATATGAAATGAAATTGTCAGTGGGAAAGGTTATATATGAGATGTGAACTCTTGTATGACAAGGCAATACTTTGCTTCTTGAGCCCCTGGTGACATGGGTTGAAGTTGGTAAGAGCCAGAGAAACCAAAGAGATCATTCACCTCCTCTGCATTAGGAATCAATAGAATTTTTGAAATGTGGGAGAGAGAGAGAGAGAGAGAGAGAGAGAGAAGAGGGCAGAGCATATGATGGAAGGCTGGAATCCAAGTCTTAGAAGGGCCAAGAGACTCTCAGAAATGGAGACATCAATCATGGAATTTTGCTACATTTTTGTGATTCATGTTCTGTCATTGCCACAATCTTTGACAAAGTCTCTGGCCCACATGTATACCTCAGTGATGGTTTTATTTTGTTGGTTTGTTCATTGAGAGCAGTGAAAATCAACAAAAAGGGTTTAATTCAACATCCAGGTCCATCTGATGAGGAATTAGGACCACACAACTGACATGGAGTGATGAATGACCGTGACCCGTCAGAGAAGCATCTGGACTTAAGTGGGAGCTTAGAGCTAGAGGTGACTATAAGAGGTTCAAACCCCATCCTCTAGGAATTTGGAAAGTTCCAGAGACCGTGGAAATGTCCTGGTTACTGGGATGGGAGATCACATCAGTCTTTTCTAGTTACTAGGATCTGGGGGACACCACTTGACAAGTGGGATTTATGTATATCTTTGCTGCTACCCTCTAATGGAAAAGGGGACTTCCCTCACCTGTTTTGGGGATCTCCTTCCCTCCAGTGTCCTCTGAGGAGGAACACATGATCATCTATCAGAGTAAAAGCAAAGGCAGGGTATATAGCACTAATGGGAGGAACCTATATGCTATATAGAAATATAATTATAAAGCCAGGAGCGGTGGATCATGCCAGTAATCTGAGCCCTCTGAGAGGCCAAGGTGGGTGCATCGCCTGAGCTCAGGAGTTTGAGACCAGCCTGAGCAAGACTGAGACCCTGTCTCTACTAAAAATAGGAAAATTATGCCAGAGACAGTGGCTCATGCCTGTGATCCTAGTACTCTGGGAGGTCAAGGCGGGTGGATGGCTTGAGCTCAGGAATTCAAGACCATCTTGAACAAGAGTGAGACCCCATTTCTAAAAGTAGCCAGAAATTGTGATGTGCACCTGTAGTCCCAGCTACTCAAGAGGCTGAGGCAAGAGAATTATGAGCTGAAGAATTTGAGGTTACTGTGAGCTGTGATGCCACAGCACTCTACCCACAGCAGAAAGTGAGACTCTGTCTCAAAAAAAAAAAAAAAACAACAAAAAAAAACCATACAAATAGAAAAATTAGTGGGGCATTGTAGTGGGCACCTGTAGTCCCAGCTACTTGGATGAGTTTGAGGTTGCTGTGAGCTATGACATTGTGGCACTCTACCATGGGTTTCAAAGTGAGACTCTGTCTCAAAAACTACATATAATTATAATATCTTACGTTTAATATATTTTTTTGCTTACTTATTTATTTTTTTATTAGATGATAACTATGTACATTAATGCAATTCTGGGGTACAGTGTAGTGTTTTCACATACAATTTGAAATATTTTCATCAAACTGGTTAACATAGCTTTCATGTCATTTTCTTAGTTATTGTGTTAAGACGTTCATATTCTACTCTTAGAAAGATTCACTTGTACCCTTGTAAGATAAACCATAGAAGTGATCCCTCCAATCACCCTCCCTCCACCCATTTCCCCAACAGCTCTCCCTCCCCCCTCCCTGTATTCTTAGGCTGTTATTAGGTTATAGATTTCATATGAAAGCTATAAATTAATTTCATAATAGGGCTGTGTACATTGGATACTTTTTCTTCCATTCATGTGATACTTTGCTAAGAAGAACATTTTCCAGCTCCATCCATGTGAACATGAAGAACATAAAGTCTCCATCTTTCTTTATGGCTGCACAGTATTCCATGGTGTACATTGACCACAGTTTGTTGATCCATTTGTGGATTTATGAGCACTTGGGCTTCTTCCATGACCTGGCAATTATAAATTGGGCTGCAATAAACATTCTGATACAAATACTTTTGTTGTAATGTGATTTTTG
>CAUYQV010074245.1:0-32351 GCA_963574575.1 Galagoides demidoff | reverse complement strand
TAATTTTGAGGCTCGGCGCTTGTGGCTCAATTGGCTAAGGCGTCAGCCATGTACACCTAAGGTGGCGAGTTCGAATCCCCAGCCCGGGCCCGCCAAACAACGATGGCTGCAACCAAAAAATGGCCTGGCATTGTGGCGGGCACCTGTGGTCCCAGCTACTTGGGAGGCAGAGGCAGGAGACTCGCTTGAGCCCAGGAGTTGGAGGCTACTATGAGCTGTGTTGCCATGGCACTCTACCCAGGGGGATAGCTTGAGACTCCGTCTCAAAAAAAAAAAAAGTATAACAAAAATATATATGTCTTCTCAATCTTAAAAAGTTTCAGGCTCAGCAACTGTGGCTCAAGGGGCTAAGACTCCAGCCACATACACCTAAGGTGGAGGGTTCGAATCCAGCCCAGGCCCACCAAATAACAATGACGGCTGCAACCAAAAAATAGCTGGGCATTGTGGCAAGCACCTGTGGTCCCAGCTACTTGGGAGCCTGAGGCAGGAGACTCGCTTAAGACCAGGAATTGGAGGTTACTATGAGCTGTGATGCCACAGCACTCTATCCAGGGGGACAGCTTGGGGCTCTGTCTCAAAAACAAAAAGTTTCATATTTTGTTTTAGGTAAAGAGCATTTACCTAAATCGCTGTGTTACTGTCACATACTAATTTGGAAAATATGGTAATTAATACAATATACTTCAGTTTGGCGACAGAAGTTTATTATTATTTAAAAAGTAGAAAAATTTTGTTCATTGGCATTCTTATGCTTAGAGCTATTACTGTGTTTAAATGGAACTGTAGTTATTGGAGCATATTGTATTATATTTCAAATAAATATCTTTTATTTGTAAGAGTATTATTATCACATGTGAAATGTAGTATTTATGCAAAATTAGACAACCTTAGCCAGAAGCAAAACTTGAGTTGAAGGAGAAGTTAAATCGAAAGTGATTTAGTACATCAGTGCAAGCAACCAAGTTTTAATTGTAAAGAAAACAATTTTTTATAATTAAATATTTTCAGTATGTATTTTTCATATGAGTCACTAGGAAAGTAAAAGTGAAAGAAACAGAGAGATTAGTGGGAGTAAAGAGGGTGAAAGAGAGGGAGGAGATCTTTGTTGGAAGTAAAAATAAATTAGGTATAGAATTGAAGCACTTAATTGGACAACTCAAGTAAAAAATAAGTTACCTTTGATTTATTCAAAGAGTTCAAGCAGAAGGTTGTTTAGAGTTGTGTTATCTAATTATCTTAATATTCACTTAAATTCTCCAGTTCACTTTGATATAATATGTTTAAAGGATGAAAAAATAGATATAAGGAGCCCATTCCAGACCTGAACTATTGTTTGCAGAAGGACCCAGTATCTTCAGAGTCCTATCATACAATTATTTGACCCTGACACCATAGTAAACACAGAAAGGGCAAATTACCACACAGATTTCAGGGAAAGGATATAATTATATTCTATTATGCCAACCGGGCCTTGAAAAATAGCTAGAGTATTGGGAAAGAAGGCAAAGGGTCAGAAATAAGCTGTTAAAAGAACAAAATCAAGAATTTACTGAAAACCTATCTACTAACTATAATGTAGGAGAGGGGACCACTGTAGGCATGTGCATGTGTAACACTCAATATCTTTTCTTTAAATGAATTCTCAAAACATTATCAATTATCTAATCCTGACATTCACATAGTTTTTCCATTGGCATCTAGCAATGGGATTTTAATTTGACTTGTTGCAATCTGGAGAAAAATGTGTTCCCATGACATGAGTGTTGATTGAAGCTGTTTAATGATCATTACAAGTTCATTTCAATGTTCCCTCACAAATGTATGTGATACTGCCAGTCCTGGAACGCCAGTGTTCAACGTACCCAGTTGGTGTTAAAATGTTCCTCTGTCTGATAGAGTGGTGCTGATAGATTTTGTTAGAAATAGTGACTACTCTGCCAAGTATTTGTCATATTTCACTGAGAAACCTCTAGCATATCCACCTAGCCTCAACTGACATCCAAGGCAGTCATGTTGCCAGTGCCTTCATTAAGTTGAAGTGATTTCTGATAGCACAATGATCCATAGTAGATTTCTTCTGACTATAGAAGAAACCCTTCAAATAAAAATTATTGAGACATTTTGGTGAATTAGGCTAAATTAAGAACAGAGGATGAGAATCAAGGCAAGAGCACAATTTCAAAAGAGGCTTTAGGGATTCTTTACATGTCTAAGACCTAGTAATCACAAAATGAACAATACTCAAAGTTCTTAGACAGAAAACAAAATAACATTTTTGCTTTTTTAAAGAAGTTATTCTGATATATGCATTTTAAATAAAGTAGATATTCATTCTTAAGTCACAAAACATGATTTAGAAAACCTTTTCACTATCATTTAACAAAAACATCCTTCTATATATAATCTGCATGTGTGTATGCATATAGGGTTCAAATGAAAGCTTTTTTTAAAACAGATGGTTCTTGCTTTTAAAGTATATAAATTATGACTTTGACAAAGCAGAGCATTTAAACATGCTATTCTATGAATAAATCAAATTTTTAGAATATGGAAAAAATGATATAAAAATAAATCTTTTTCATTAACTGTTAAATTTAAATGTTCAAATTCCAGTCACCTAAAAAAGAACCATGACTAAAATCAGTAAAGTCTCTTATTTTTGCTTCCTAGCTTTCAGTTAGCAAATCCCATGTTTATGAGTTTTAATTGTCTATCAATAATATATTTCCAAATTTAATCTACTTTTGGCAGTAGAATCAGCAAAACATTTGTTTCCTTTCTTCTGAATACAGCTGCAATCAATTGAATGCACAACTGGCATGGAGAATGCTACAGGGAATCTCTGCTCCTTCATGAAATGAGATAGATATTTGTATGATGGTAGTTTTTACAGAATAAAATAAAACAGTCAGAGCAAAAAAGATAATCAAGCCAATACTCTCCAAGTATGCAACTGAAAATACATACTTTTTCCTAATACTTAACACTTTCAGTGTTCCTATATATTCATAAATTCTGTTAAAGACCATACCAAAAGTAAAATCACTAGCATTAAAATAACCACTGATTACATGGATAAGCAAGTAGGAGTATCCAGAAGGCTTTATGTTGTCATTTATCTGTTTAAAGCATTTACAAAATCTACAAGCCATTAGGATAGTACACAGTTTAACACCAGTGAAGAAAGAATCATTTTGCTTAAAATTCATCAGATATGTAAGTCTGTGGTAACAGACTTACTAACTATATCCAATACTATTAGTTAATCACATCTGGCACAATGGTGAAATTTCCTTTTGTGTGAATTTGAAAGTAAGTAATTTTAACTCCTTTTTTACTTTTACTTTTGTGTGGAATTGAAAGTAAGTAATATCATTGTTTTCATTAAATTAGAAGAAAGTAACTCGAGACTAGGAAATGAAAGAACTACTTATTTAGAGGCATTGCCAAGTAAATAACATGTCCAAGTTGAGTGTAAATGGCTAATACCAAATCAAACATTTTGCTTGAACTTACCAGCCAATTAAAAAAAACAGGAAGACTAATTTTTATATTGAATTCCTTACAATGACAGAGAAAAAGTGAAAAGTGGGAAATAATACACAAAATATCAGACATAGGTCCTAGGGCCTGGGCGTGGTGGCTCATGCCTGTATTTTTAGCACTCTGGAAGACCAAGACAGGTGGATTATCTGAGCTCAGGTCTTTGAGAACAGCCTGAGCAAGAGAAAGACCCCATCTCTACTAAAAACATAAAAACTAGCCAGGAGTTATGGTTGGTCCCTATAATCCCAACTACCCAGGAGGCTGAGGCAAGAGAATCACTTGAATACAGGAATATGAGGTTGCTGTGAGCTATAACGTAATGGCACTTTACCCAGGGTGACAGAATGAGACTCTGTCTCAAAAAAAAAAAAATGTAAAGAAAAGAAAAAAGAAAGAAAGAAAGAGAAAGAAAGAAATAGTTACTAAAACTATAATTATTTAATACAGTTGGAGGAAGAAATCAATAGCTACAGATAAGAAACAATAAGCAAAGCTACGAAATTATACACCTAGATGTGATGAGTAAAAGAATGAAGTTTCTAGATGATAAGTATATGAGTTTATCTTCATGACCTTGAAAAAGCAAAGAATTTCCTCAGTAGGAACCACAAAGCCTTAATTATAAGGTATAAGATGTAAAATTGGACTACATTATAAATAAGAAATGCTATTTGGCAAGCTGGACGACTAGATATAGCTTTTGTCAAAAGCTCCTGTCCAGAAGGAGAAAAATTGGACTGAAGTGAATTGAGAAATCGAAATTATGGAGTTGAACACAAGGAGAAGAAATGAAGGTGCACAGCACCCCCACTGAGTCAAGCTGTGAAGCTAAGAAAGAGGAAGAAAGATAACAGAGATCAGGTCCAGAGTGACTAAACTGAAGGCACCTGTTGCCAAGTAGACAGGAGACTCCGTCTTCAACTGGGAAACCCTCTGCAGGCTTTCTGTGAGCGAGTAGGAAACAAAGGACCTCTCATCTTTCCCCATGTGAGAGCCAGGAGGTCCCACTTCTCCTGCACCTGGGAATTTCCACCTCTGAGTCCAGTCCCCATCCTGCCTGGTGCAAAGAGAACAAATATTCTCTCTGTAGTCCTGAGCCCACAGTCCACACTTTCTCCTCTCTGGTTGCCTGACAGACTACCCCCTGCAAAGGCCCAAGTGTTTAGCAAGTTCTCTGAGAGGCCTCTGTACTGTGTGGGCTTCAGAGCCAAGCTGCTCCCTGCTGTGAGAGGAAATAGCGGTGCGACAGTTCTAACTTTGTCATGGGAAGGTATTGCCACTCCTGCCTATTTTTCTTGCTAGGGGGGACATTTTCCCCACCCTCTGGACAGCCCTTGCCTGATGACTGAGCCTGGTGATCCCTAGTACCCTCAGCTTCCCTCCTTGCAACTTAGACAGAGACAGGCCTAGATTTGGACAACTGGAACTGGAGAAGTTCCATGAACTAGACCCCTCCTCAGCCATGGGTGATTGCTATATTTTATCTAGTCTATAGCCAGGACTCTGAGAGAGCAGACTGGGGAAGGACCATGGTTTCTCTGTACCTTTTAAATTGGATGTTGCTAATGCTGCCTCAACAAGTTTGACTACAACTCTCAGTCAGAACTGTCCCTGGACTGTCATTCTCCTGCCACCACTGGCTGAGGATTCAGGTTCACTGCATATTTAACTTTTTTTGCAGGGGTAAGGGGTATTGGAGCAGTGAAGGGCAGGATCAGTGTATCTGCCCAACAATTCCCCTCTTCCAGCTGTCACCAGTAGGAGGTAGGGATGCAGATGTTCGAATCTTTGTGCAGCACAGGCTCTAGTGAAATACACCAGCTCATTTGATTGAGTAGACGACAGGGTGACACTAGGACAGAATCAGGTTGTGCTATATCTGCAAGCTACCCCTCAGAGATTCTCACTGCAGCACTGAATGGGAGCTCCATGAGGCTGTAGGGGAAGGGCCACAAGCACAAGCTCCAGCTCATTGGCAAAGGGGTGGATAGCTCGTTTCTGACCTTCCAGATCTGGTCTCATCCCACCAGATTTAGTTGCCAATTAAGTCTGTGCAGTGCTTCCTAAGGTTCCAAGTCAGATTATCTCTCAATAACTATTCTTGGACAACATATCATGTATGCTGAAAAATTACAATTAGCATTTTTTTTAAATCTTGAAAATACTCATGAGGAGGATCAGCAGAATAATTTTGACAACAGGAAAAAATAGGGCAGATCTTCCCTAAGAGATTATAAGAGAGATATAGCAGAAAATATTTATAGAGATATCACTGAAATGTCAGAAATAGAATGCATTACATGAATGGCAAATAAGATGATTGGAATTGAGAAGAAGATGGAAATAGAAATCAAAAAAGTAGTTCAAAAGTTGTCTCAAGAAATTAGTGAATTTAAAAACACTACCACCAAAGATATGTACATAATGAGGAAAGATATAGAAGAGCTTAAGGAAATCAAAGAGGCATTTGAAAAGCTTAAAAATACAATAAAGATCCTCAGTAATAGAGTGGAACATGTAGAAGAAAGCATTTTAGAAATTGAAGACAATACTTTTGAACTATTTTAATTATTCAAAGAGGCAGCAAAAATGAGAATAAAAACAGAATATTCCCTGAGAGAGTTATGGGATCATTTCATAAGATCAGACATTGGAATTATAGGGAATCTTTAAGGATAAAAGGATAGTCCTAAAGGCACAGATGCCCTACTCCAAGACATTATGGTGGAGAATTTCCCAAGCATTGCAAGAAAGACAGAAATTCAGACAATAGATACATTCAGAAACCCAGCATGACTCAATCCAAACAATGTATCTCCCAGACACATTGTGATTAACTTTTCCAAAGTCAATATGAAGAAGAAATCCTGCAAGCAGCCAGGAGTAAGAAAAGTCTTAGCTACAAACAGAAAAATATCAGGATGACCACACATCTTTTAGCTGAAAGTTTTCAAGCCAGAAGAGGATGATCGTCAGCCTTTAACCTTCTTAAACAAAACAGTTTTTAGCCAAGGATCCTGTATCCAGTTTAACTGAGTTTCACATGTGATGGATAAATTGACTATTTACTGACATATAAATGTTGAGGAAATTTGCTATAACCAGACCAGCTATTCTGAGTACTTCCTATAGAAAATGATGGTGCATCACCAAAGTAAACATGCAGGGAAATGAAAGACAAAGCACACTTTCCACAATGGTGCAAGGGATAAAAATAATCACTAGAAATCTAAACAATGAGATGACCAAAACAACACCATACCTATCAATTCTCTCAATAAATGTGAATGGCTTTGATTCTCCTCTAAAGAGTCACAGGCTGACTGAGTGGATACAAAAGCTCAGACCTGATATCTTCTGTCTCCAGAAGCATACCTAACCTCAAAGGATAAAACAAGACTCAAGGTGAAGGAATGCACAACAATAATCCGGGCAAATGAAAATCAGAAAAAAGCTGGGGTTGCAATATTATTTGCAGATACAATTGGATTTATATCAACAAAAATAAGAAAAAATGAGGAGGCAGAGCATGATGGCAGATGGGATGGCTCTTTCACTGAACTTTCCCCACTGCATCAGGTGAGAGTGAGGGTGCTAGATCTTTCCGTTATGTGGAGTATTAGAATAGACAGGCAACACTGGGTGTGCAGCAAAGTGGTGGATTGCTAGACTTGAATTGTGACTTGGAGCTGTAGAGACTGCCAGAAAAATTTTGGTGCCACTGCTGAAGAGGGGCCAGTGGCCCACAGCTGGAGGCAGCAGCAACCAACCCCTCTCCCACAGATGACTATAATTCCCAGCTCGTGGGGAATCTAAGTGATTTGTGGAAAGTCTGGTGAAGTGTGGACTCCTGAGCGGAATTTGGCAACCAGAAAGGGGTGCCGTTTGGACCCCATTTGGAGCGGCAAGGGCCTAGGCAGCCAGATACAAAATTAAGGGAAAAGGATCCCACTTAGAAAACAGACACATTTTGCAATTTCCAAAATGGCAACTTCCACAAGCACCTTTTCCCACAGGCCAGGTGTGGTGATTTGAATCTCACCTGCAGGCAGCCATCCAGCACCCAAAACTGCTCCAGGATAGCCTGTACTTCACAGGAACAATTGCAGGGAAAGTTTGTGAAATCTGCCAGTGAAAAAAAAATTTTTTTTTCTGATAACGGTGTAATCAATAATTACACAGGGGGTGCAAGATGGAGCATGATGGCAGATGGGATGGAAGCTTAGGTCTCTCAGAAAAGCAGGTTGTGAATGAGTGGGTTGGATCATTCCTGGCAGGGAATATTGGTGTAAACTGGCAGTTTGGGGTGTGCAGCAAACTGGCATTTCTGGACGCAGGGTGTAACCCCAAGCTACAGAGACTGACTGAAGAGACTTTGTGTCGCATTGATGAGGCGTTGGGCACCAGCAGCAACCAGCCCCTCCCCCATGGAAGATTACATTCCCAGTTTGAGGGGAAACTAGATGTTGAGTAGAGAAACTGGTGAAGCGGGGACTCCTGTGAGAATTTGGAGGACAGATAGGGGTGCCGTCTGGAGCAGGAAAGCCAATGGTGGGCAGCCAGTCAGGAAGCAGGCATATTTTGAAATTTCAGAAATGGCAACTGCCATAGGCAACTTTTCCTGTGGGCCAGGTGCAGCAATTTGAGTCTCACCAGCAGGCAGCCATCCTGCACTCAAAGCTGGTCCAGGACATCCTGCACTTCACAGAAACTGTTGTAGGGAGAATTTGTGAATCCCACCTGTGAAGATTCCTTTTGAAATCCATGGCATCAACATTAAAGCAGGGTCTGAGCGCTAAGCGGGTAACCAAGCAACCATCAAAAAAACTGTAAAATGAGAATCAGGTATAAGCATTGGACCTGCTCACTGCGCCACCTGGTGTCGAAAAAGTATATTGCAACATAAATATATTCCTACTAAAGATGATCCCTACATCATGCGTATAGTCGAATATCTATCTATCTATATATATATATGAATGAAAATTTTTGTTGGTGGTGCCCAATTTTTTTCCTTCGCTTTTGTCATCCTTTTCTTGTAAGAGTTATTGTTAATTTTTTTATTAAGACTATTTTTTTTCTCTCTTCCTCTTCTTTCCTTCTTCTGGGTGCTGAGAGTGCTTATTTCAGACCATTAGAGGTTTTTTTTAATTTTATGATTACAATCATTTTTGTTGATGTTTTTTGTATGTTTGCTTGTTTCTGATTGTCTGTGCATCTGTATGCTTGTGTGTCTGGTAGCTTTTTTATCTGTTTATTTGCTCAATTGGTTTCAACGTGTTTTGTACTTTGCTAAATTCTCGGGTTGGCTATTTTCCCTAACTCCTATTTTCACAATGGATAAGAACATGGGGAAATGGGGATGATGGCTGACTGGAGCTAGCTTTCAACAAAAGCTCCAGTCCAGAGGGAGACATAAAGACCAGAAAGAACCCAACGAAGCCAAAGGAGGGGAGTCGAGCTGAGAGAAGAGATAAATAATTGCACATCTTTCCTGCCGAGGCAAGCTATGATTCCAAGGGAACAAATTTCAGGTACAGAACTCATCCCAAAGAGGATATGTGTCCATCCCCTCACCCAAAGAGGGTTGCTTGCTTGCTGTGGGATCTCTAATAGTGAGAGATGAATTGAGGTTCTCTTCCTCACCCCACCAGAGAGAATCACTGGAAGCTGGGACACTTTCTCCAGAGATTACTTGCTGTGAACCCAGGAATTCCTTTGTCTGGCAGGAAGTTTTAACAAATATTTTGTCTGCCATCCTGAACTTCCAGTCTACCCTTCTCCCCTGGCCTGGCAGTCCAGAAGTCCAACCCTGGCAAAGACCAAAATGTCTGCACTTCTTGGCTAGGATTGGGTATTGGATAGACAGAGGCAGTGCAGTGCAGCTTTGCTGTATCTGTGAATCCAGTAACAGTACAGAAAGACATAGAGGGAAAGGTGACTGGCCTGGCTTTGAGAAAGAGTATTTCAGCAGTGGGTGGAGGCTTGGGTCTCTGCGCCATGGGTGGAGACTCAGGAACTGCTGAGGTGCACAAACCCAAGTGGAGACACCTCCCACCTAACATCAGCATTAGTACAGTGACCCTGCTGGGGTCTAATTTTGGAGAGTCATCTCCACAACCCTGTGGTCTGCCAGAGGGAGTCAGACCACACCCTATAGGGATACCAGAGCTGCAGAATAGTGGTGACAAAGGCACAGTGGCTGAGGGACAAACTCTTTTGCTGTCTGGATATCCTCAGCTTTAGATTGAGCTCAGGTAGAACATTCTCCAGTCGCCATTGAGGCATGCAGGCTTCAGCTCCCCCCTGCTGCCAGGTGACAAAGAGTGGTGAATGAGAGGAGGAGGCATTGACTTTGTTTTGATTCTGGCAGGCATAAAGCCGAGATACTTTTGCTTATTGGACAGGACTGGGGTAAAAAATACTGATGGCAGGGTTACCAGAGACTGGGATTACCAGAGTCCAGTATTGAAGGTTGAGCAAGGTGGGGAAAGAGGCAACAGCCCCTTTGCTCCAAATCTTCTACTGTATGGGCCTTTCTGACTCCCCAGAGCACCAGAGTGAGCCACATATGAGCTACTAGTAGACTCCTACTATCTAGTTGCTGCAGACTTTTTGAGCTCTCCAGCTAGAGAGTGGGTGCTGATTGAGACAATTGGTTTGGAACTCTTGAGCTGGACAAATCAACCAAGGACCTTCAAGGTGGTATCCTGGTTTTTTTTGTGGGAAGGTTTGATTTTCCTCTTCCAGATATTACCTGTGGGTGATGGCATGTCTCAGTTGCTTGAATTTCTCCAAAGCTGAGACTGTAACACAGAGTCACCAATTTACTAGGATTGGACAAAGATAAGCTGAATATAAGACAGAGCCACCTACAACCTATACACCAAGTAGGCCTCTAGAGTCACAGACTGCAGTACAATACAGGCCCTTTGCAAAATTGTAGAGGAAAAGCTGCAGTCACCAGTGTCAGCTCTGTGGTGAAGGACTTGTCAATGACAACCCCAGAAGCCCCCAATCCAATTTCAACTTACCTGCTCATCTAGCTAAACAGTGAAAAACAATCATGGGGTGAAATCAGAGGAAAAACTCTGGCAACATGAATAATCAGAACAGTTCAAATCTCCCAAGGAATGACAAATCAGCCAAACCAGAGGACTCCATTCACAAACAGATGACTGAGATGTCAGAAATCAAATGTAGAATTTGGATGGCAAATAAGATCAACAGAATGGAATTAAAATTGGAATTAGACATCCTAGGAATAATTCAAAAATGGCTCAAGAATTCAATGAATTTAAAGACAAAATCACCAAAGATTTAGACACACTGAGAAAAGATTTTGCAGCTATCCAAGATACGAGAAATACACTAGAATCCCTCAGTAACAGAATGGATCAGGTAGAAGAAAGGATTTCTGACATCGAAGACAAAGCTTTTGAACTCTCCCAAACACTCAAAGAGGAAGAAAAGTGCAGAGCAAAAATGGATCGTTCCCTCAGAGAGCTCTGGGATAATTAGAAGAAAATGAATATTTGCCTTACAGGAATTCTTGAAGGTGACAAAATTGCTTTGAATGTCACAGAGGCTCTACTTCATGAGATAATGAAGGAGAATTTCCCACACATGCCAAGAGATTCTGAAGTTCAGATAGCAGACAGTTTCAGAACCCCAGCACAATTCAGTCTGAATAAGACATCTCTGAGGCACCTTATAATTAACTTTGCCATAATTAATATGAAGGAGAAAATTCTACAAGCAGCCAGACGTAAGAAAACCATAACCTACAAGGGGAAGAACATTAAAATGACTACAGATCTCTCTGCTGAAAGATTTCAAGCTAGAAGAAGATGGTCATCTAACTTCAACTTCCTAAAACAAAACAATTTTCAAACCAGGACCCTGTATCAAGCCAAACTGAGTTTTGTTTATGATGGAGAAATTAAATACTTTAATGACATTCACATGCTGAAGAAATTTGCAATAACTAAATCTACTCTCCAGGACATTCTCAGACCCATCCTCCACAATGACCACCACAATGTTTACCACCCAAGTAAACTCACTCAGAAAATTTTGATCAAAACCCAACTTTCACAGTGGCAAAAGGATTAAAAATGTCCATGGAATGTTCAAAAAATTAGACACCCAAACTAATAGCAGGCTTATCACTACTCTCAATTAATGTGAAAGGCTTAAATTGCCCTATAAAGAGGCACAGGTTGGCCGACTGGATACAAAAACTCAGGCCAGATATCCACTGCATACAAGAATCTCATCTCACCTTAAAAGATAAAAATAAACTCAGGGTAAAGGGATGGTAATATATGATTCAGGCAAATGCCAAACAGAAAAAAGCAGGTGTGGCAATTTTATTCACAGACACAATAGGCTTTAAACCACCAAAAGTAAGGAAAGATAAGGATGGTCACTTCATATTTGTTAAGGGTAACACTCAACATCATAAGATTTCAATTATTGATATTTATGCACCCAACCAGAATGCTCCTCAATTTATAAGAGAGACTCTAACTGAAATGAGCAACTTGATTACTACCACCACTATAATAGCTGGAGATTTTAACACCCCTTTGGCTGTGTTGGATAGATCCACCAATAAGAGACTAGGCAAAGAAATTTTAGACTTAAAATTAACCATCCAACAATTGGATTTAACAGACATATACAGAAAATTTCATCCTAACAAAACTACATACACATTTTTTTCATCAGCACATGGAACATCCTCCAAAATTGATCACATCTTAGATCACAAGGCTAACCTCAGCATATTTAAAAGAATAGAAATTATCCCTTGTATCCTCTTGGACCATGATGGAACAAAAGTTGAACTCAGTAACAACAGGAATCTGCAATCTCACACAAAACATGGAAACCACATAATCTTATGCCAAACAATACCTGGGTCATTGATAATATTAAGAAAGAAATTACCAAATTTTTAGAGCAAAACAATAATGAAAACATGAACTACCAGAATCTCTGGGATATGGCAAAAGTAGTCCTAAGAGGGAAATTTATAGCAGTGCAAGCCTTCCTCAAGAGAATGGAATAAGAGGAAGTTGACAACTTAATGGAACATCTCAAGCAACTGAAAAAGAACGAACATTCTGACTCCAAACCGAGCAGAAGAAACAAAATAACCAAAATTAGAGCAGAATTATATGAAATTGAAAATAAAAGAATTATACAACAGATCAATGACTCAAAAAGTTTGTTTTTTGAAAAGGTCAATAAAATAGATCAACCTTTGGCTAACCTAGCCAGAAATAGAAGAGTAAAATCTCTAATCTCATCAATCAGAAATGACAGAGATGACCCAAGACCTCACAGAATTCAAAAAAATAATGAAAATTACAAAAAATTATATTCTCAGAAGCACTTAAATTTGAAGGAAATTGACCAATATTTGGAATCACACCATCTTCCTAGACATAGCCGGGAAGAACTGGAAATGTTGAACAGGCCTATATCTAGTTCTGAAATAGAATCAACTACACAAAATATTCCCAAAAAGAAAAGCACAGGTCCACATGATTTCACATCAGAATTTTACCAAACTTCTAAAGGGGATCTAGTATCCATACTACTGAACCTTTTCCAAAACATAGAAAAATGAGAAATATTTCCCAACACATTCCATGAAGCAAATACCACCCTCATCCCCAAACCAGAAAAAGACCCAACAAGAAAAGAAAATTACAGGCCAATATCTCTAATGAATATCGATGAAAAAATATTCAATAAGATCCTAGCAATCAGAATCCAGCAACATATCAAACAAATTATACGCCACGACCAAGTGGGTTTTCTCCCAGACTCTCAAGGCTGGTTCAACATACATAAATCCATAAATATAATACATCACATAAACAAATTAAAAAACAAACACCACATGATCCTCTCAATTGATGCAGAAAAAACATTTGATAATATTCAGCATCCTTTTATGATCAGAACACTTAGGAAAATGGGTAGAGAAGGAACACTTTGTAAATGGATAGAAGCCATATACAGGAAACCCACAGCCAATATCATAATTAATGGAGTAAAATTGAATTCATTTCCACTCAGATCAGGAATCAGGCAAGGATGCCTACTGTCTTCACTGTTTTTTTAACATTGTAATGGAAGTAATAGCCATTGCAATTAGGCAAGAGAAGGCAATCAAGGGTATCCATATAGGGTCAAAGAGATCAAACTTTCACTTTTCACAGTTGATATGATCGTATACCTGGAAAATCCCAGGGACTCAACCACAAAACTCTTAGAAGTGATCAAGGAATACAGCAGCATCTCAGGCTACAAAATCAATACTTACAAATCAGTAACATTCATATATGCCAACAATCAAGGACTCTATTCCCTTTACAGTAGTGTCAAAGAAAATGAAATATCTGGGAGTGTACCTAACAAAGGCCGTGAAAGATCTCTGAAACTTTGAGAAAAGAAAGAGCTGAAGATGTCAACAAATGGAAAATCATACCATGCTCATGGCTGGGAAGAATCAACATCGTTAAAATGTCCATATTACCCAAAGCAATTTACAGATTTAATGCAAGTCGTATTAAAGCACCTCTGTCATACTTTAAAGATCTGGAAAAACTAGTACTTCATTTTATATGGAATCAGAAAAAACCTCGAATAGCCAAGATATTACTCAGAAATAAAAACAAATCAGGTGGAATCACGCTACCAGACTTCAGATTATACTATGAATCTATAGAGATCAAAACAGTATGGTATTGGCACAAAAATAAAGAGGTAGATGTATGGAATAAAATTGAGAATGAAGAGATGAACTCAGGCACTTATCATCATTTGTTTTTCAATGAGCCTATCAGAAACTTAAATGGGGAGAAAGACTCCCTATTTAACAAATGGTGCTGGGAGAATTGGCTGGTAACTTGTAGAAGACTAAAACCAGACCCACACCATTCACCTCTAACGAAAATTGACTCTCACTGGATAAAAGACTTACTTAAACCTAAGACATGAAACCATAAAGATTCTTGGAAAGCGTGCAGGTGAAACACTTGAAGAAATTGGTCTGGGAGAAAACTTTATGAGGAAGTCCCCCAGGGAAATTGAAGCAATACCAAAATTACACTACTGGGATCTGATCAAATTAAAAAGCTTCTGCACTGCCAAGAACATAGTAAGTAAAGAAAGCAGACTGCCCTCAGAATGGGAGAGGATATTTGCAGGTTATGTTTCTGAAAAAGGTCTGATAACAAGAATTCAAAGACAACTCAAACTTACTAATAAGAAAAAAACAAGTGATCCCATTTCACTATGGGCAAGAGACCTAAACAGAAGCTTCTCCGAAGAAGAGAGGCACATGGTATACAGACACATGAAAAAATACTCGTCTTCTTTAATCGTCAGAGAAATGCAAATCAAAATCACTTTGACATACCATCTAACTCCAGTAAGAATAGCCCACATCACAAAATCCCAAAACTACAGATGTTAGTGTGGATGTGAAGAAAAGGGAACACTTCTGCAGTGCTGCTGGGAATGCAATCTAGTATGTCTCTTTTGGAAAGATATTTGTAGAACACTTAGGGATCTAAAAATTGACCTGCCATTGGATCCTGCAATTCCTCTACTAGGAGTATATCCAAAAGACCAGGAACCACTTTGCAAAAAAGATATTTGCCTATGGCTCATCCTATAAGGGTACATGTGAATCTCTCTAAATGTAGAATATAAATGTCTTAACACAATAACCAAGAAAAGGACATGAAGAGTATGTTAACCAGTTGGATGAAAGTATTTCAAATTGTATATAGAAACAGTACACTGGGGCAGAGGCAAGATGGGAGACTTCAGCCAGTTTTCTACAGAGGCTCCCATACAGATGGAGACTTGAAGGACAGAAATTTAGCAAATAAGCCAATGTTTTGGATCTGAGCCAAGAGAGAACATTGAAGAATGCAGATCATCCTTGCTGAACTGAGCTGTGACACCCAAAATATAATCAAAAGGTACAAAATCCACTACCAAGCAGATGGAAATCCCCTCCCCCACAAGAAGGGCTGGCAGTTTACTCTATAGAAACAAACAAGCAGAGTTCAATCATCCTCCCACACTATAACATGGGAAAGACCCCTAAAAACTGGACCTCCTACCCCTACTAGGGTTCCAAAGCACTCTCCTGCCAGACATACAACTGTAAAACTGTATATAACTGTATATATTCTCTACCTGTTCCTCTGAACTCCCAGGATTCCTCCCCTACTCTCATCCTGAGGTCTGGAGGTTTGTTACCCATGGAGTCCAGATTCATGGGCATTTTCTTGAGAGGAGAGGAGGGGGAAAGGCCTGGTGCTGGTCTGTGCTGACTCTGTGGCACAGGAGTGAAGTGAGGCTGGTCAGCTGAGAGGAAACCATACAGGAGCTATGGTATTCTGAGTTGCAGAGCAGCAGCCACAGCTGCAGGAAAGCTCACCTCCCTGAGGCCATTCTGGATAGACACACCCTATCGCTCTGGGAAACCAGAGGTTCCAGGCATTTTCTCAGGTGGCAGCCACTGGTAGAGCAGATTTGGGAAGTTTTGTGAGTAAAAAGAAGACCTAAGAGCAGTACTAACTTGGGTGGAGTGCAGGGACTAGACTATGCACAGCTCACAGCCTTACCGAGAGAGGCTGAACCAGTAGACTGTTTATCTGATCAGAATAGCACCCAGCCTTCATGGGAATATAGCTGAGACAAGGGTAGTGGCTGGGCAGAGGCTGGAATTGACACCTGAGTGTAAACTCTAATTGCTTGCTGCCCAGGGCTGAATTTTGTATCAGCTCTAGCAGCATCTGACCTGCAGAGAAATTTAGCCGGGACAAAAACAAATTCTGTGAAGTTGCTCTGCTCTGTTCTACCAGTAACATCAACTAGGTATGGGGCTGGAACTGAGTGAACAGCCCCAGCCAATATTAAGCACATAAGGTCCCCCTGCTGGACTCAGATCTCCTGGTGACTCTGGTAGTCGTAAACCCGAGGAGCAGTTGCTCACTGCAGTGAACTGGGTCACAGCCCTGTGGGATTACCAGTGACTTGGTGCAAGGTGTGGAAGGAGGCATCAACCTTCCCAGACTAATTCATTTGCTGGGTGGGTCCTTCTACCCTAATGGAGCACTGGATTGAGTCACATCTGAACTGCCAGCAGACCCTTCCTATCTAGTTGCCGGAGACTTTTTGAACTCTCCCACCTGAGACTGGTGCTGACTGGGACAACTGATGTGAACCCCTTGAACTGGAAAAATTACCCAAGGACTATCCAAAATGGCACCCTGGGTGTATGGTTGAGGGAAGGTTAGATTTTCCTTGCCCAATTGTTGTTCATGGTGGGCAGGGAGGCTTAATTGCTGGTATTTGCCCACAACTGAGACTCCAAACAAGAGGAACTGATTCATTAGGGTAGGACAGAAACCAGCTGAAAATAAGACAGAGCCACTAAGCCCCACCACACCAAGCAGGTCTCCAGTCTGTCAGGCCATAATACCATGAGGGTCCTTGACAAAGCTTAAGGGCAAAAGCAAAACTGGGTAAAATAATCATGGGGCAGAATCTGTGGAAAAGCTCTGGTAATATGAATAACCAGAGTAGATCCACCACCCCACAAGAAAGGGTATAGCTTGCAACAGAAGATCCCTTTCATAAACAAATGGCTGAGATGTCAGAAATTGAATTCAGAATTTGGATTACCAATGAGATTAATAGAATAGAGGCAAAGATAGAATTAGAAATTCAAGAAGCATTCCAAAAGTTCCCTCAAGAATTCAACAAATTCAAAAACAAAACCACCAAAGATTTTGAAAATTTGAGGCAAGAGATTGCAGCCCTCAAAGATCTGAAAAATATGGTTCAATCCCTTAGTAGCAGAATGCAGCAGGCAGAAAAAAGGATTTCAGACATTAAGACAAAGATTTTGAACATGCCCAAGTGTTCAAAGAGGAATAGAAATGGAAAGCAAAAACAGATCATTCAGAGACCACTGGGATAATTCAATTATATTATATTCAAATTATAATTCCTATAATTTGCCTTATAGGAATCCTTGAAGGCAATGGAGTTGCTTCACAAAACACAGAGACTCTTCTTCATGAAATTATGAAAGAAAAATTTCCAGATATGTCAAGAGATCCTGAAATTCAGATAGCAGACAGCTTCTAAACCCCAGCACCACTGAACCTGAATAAGATATCCCCCAGACACATCATAATTAATCTCACTAAAGTTAACATGAAAGAGAAAATCCTAAAAGTAGCTAGATGTAAGAAAATAATAACCTACAAGGGGAAGAATATTAGAATGACTGCAGATCTCCCTGCTGAAATCTTTCAGGCTAGAAAAGGGTGCTCATCAAATTTTAATCTCCTAAAACAAAATAACTTTCAACTCAGGATCCTGTATCCAGCTAAACAGAGTTTCATTTATGATGTTGAGATTAAATACTTTAAGGACATTCACATGTTGAAGAAATTTGCCATAACTAAACCAGCTCTTCAGGATATTCTCAGACCTATCCACAATAATGACCAGTGTAATCCTCCACCACAAAAGTAAACTTACTCAGAAAATATTGATCAAATTACAACTTCCACAGTGGTAAAAAAAATTAAATATGTCCACTGGACTTTTGAACAACTCAATACCTAAAATTTTACCAGACTTATCAATAATTTCAATCAATGTAAATGGCATAAACTGTCCTCTAAAGAGGCACAGATTGGCTAATTGGATACAGAAACTCAGACCAGACTCTGTTGTCTATAATAATCTCATCTTATCATCTTACCTTAGAAGACAAATATAGACTCAGGTTGAAGAAATGGTCATCTATATTTCAGGAAAATAGAAAGCAGAAAAAAGCAGGTGTCGCAATTTTATTCACAGATACAATAGGTTTTAAACCAATAAAAGTAAGCAAAGACAAGGATGGCCACTTTATATTTCTTAACTCAGTATGATGAAATCTTAATTATCAATATTTATGCACCCAACCAGAATGCACCTCAATTTATAAGAGACAATCTAACAGGCATAAGCAACTTGATCTCTCCCAGCTCCATCATAGTCAGAGATTTTAACATTCCTTTAGGAGTTTTGGATAGACCATCCAATAAGAAGCTTACCAAAGAAATGTTAGATTTAAATCTAACGATTCCACTTTTGGATTTAACAGACATCTACAAAACAATTCATCTTAACAAAACTGAATACACATTTTTCTCATCAGCTCACAGAACATATTCCAAAATAGATCACATCTTACATCACAAGTCTAACCTCAACAAATTTAAAAAAAATTATATTCCTTGCATCTTCTCAGAACATCATGGAATAAAAGTTGAACTCAATAACAACAGTAATCTGTAGACTCATACAAAAACATGGAAGCTAAATAACATTATGCTGAATGATAGACGGGTCAGACATGAGATCAAGAAGGAAATTACCAAATTTTTAGAACAAAATGAGACAAGTTATCAAAACCTCTGGGATACTGCAAAGGCAGACCTAAGAGGGAAATCTATAGCGTTGCAAGCCTTTCTCATGAGAACGGAAAGAGAGGACCTCAACAACTTAATGGGACATCTCAAACTCAGAAGTGTCTTAGGTTACAAAATCAACCTGGATTTTTCCTTATCTGGAAAAATAAGAACATTCCAATCCCAAATACAGAAGAAGAAAAGAAATAACCAAAGTTAGAGCATAATTAAATGAAATTGAAAACAAATGGATTATACAACAGATCAATAAATCAAAAAGTTGGTTTTATGAAAAAGTCAATAAAATACATAAAACTTTGGCCAACCTAACCAAGAAAAAAGAGAGTAAAATCTCTAATCTCATCAAACAGAAATGATAAAGATGAAATAACAACAGACCGTTTAGAAATTCAAAGAATCCTTAATCAATATTATAAGAAACTTTATTCCCCAAAATATGACAATCTGAAGGAAATTGACCAATACTTGGAAGCACACTACCTCCCAAGACTTAGCCAGAATGAATTGGAAATGTTGAACTCGCCTATATCAAGTTCTGAAATAGCATCAACTATACAAAATCTCCCTAGAAAAAAGCCCCGGGCCAGATGGCTTCATGTCAGAATTCTACAAAACCTTTAAAGAGGAACTAGTACCTATGTTACTCAATTTTTCCCAAAATATAGAACAAGACAGAATACTACCCAACACATTCTATGAAGCAAATATCACCTTGATCTACAAACCAGGAAAAGACTCAATAAGAAAAGAAAATTATAGACCAATATCACTAGTGAATATTGATGCGATAATATTCAATAAGATCCTAACAAACAGAATCCAGCAACACACCAAACAAATAATATACCATGACCAAGTGGATTTTACCCCAGGATCTCAAGGATGGTTCAACATACATAAATCTATAAATGTAATTCATCACATAAACAAATTAAAAAACAAAGACCATATGATTCTCTCAATTGATGCAGAAAAAGCATTTGATAATATCCAGCATCCCTTCATGATCAGAACACTTAAGAAAATTGGTGTAGAAGGGATATTTCTTAAACTGGTAGAGACCATCTACAGCAAACCCACAGCCAATATTGTATTGAATGGAGTTAAGTTGAAATCATTTCCACTCAGATCAGAAATGAGACAAGGTTGCCCATTGTCTCCATTGCTCTTTAACACTGTAATGGAAGTTTTATCCCTCACAATTAGGCAAGAAAAAGAGATCAAGAGTATCCATATAGGGACAGAAGAGATTAAACTTTCACTCTTCATAAATGATATGATTGTATATCTAGAAGATACCAGGGATTCTACTACTAAACTTTTAGAAGTGAACAAAAAATACAGAAGTGTCTTAGGTTACAAAATCAACACTCATAAATCTGTAGCCTTTATATATACCAATAGCAGCCAAGCTGAAAATACAGTCAAGGACTTGATTCCATTCATAGTAGTGCAAAGGAAGATGAAATATTTGGGAGTTTACCTCACAAAAGACATGAAACATCTCTATAAAAAGAACTATGAAACTCTAAGTAAAGAAATAGCTGAAAATGTTAACAAATGGAAAAACATACCATGCTCATGGCTGGGAAGAATCAACATTGTTAAAATGTCAATACTACCGAAATCAATATAAAATTTTAATGCAATCCCTATTAAAGCTCCACTGTCATACTTTAAAGATATTGAAAAAATAGTACTTCATTTTATATGGAATCAGAAAAAAACCTTGAATAGCAAAGACATTACTCAGAATTAAAAACAAAGCAGGAGGAGTCATGCTACCAGACCTCAGATTATACTATGAATCCATAGTGATCAAAACAGCATGGTACTGGCACAAAAAACAGAGAGGTAGATGTGTGGAACAGAATAGAGATCCAAGAGATGAATCCAGCTACCTACTTTTACCTGATCTTTGAAAAGCCAATGAAAAACATTGAGTGGGGAAAAGATTCCCTATTTAATAAATGGTGCTGGGATAACTGACTGGAGATCTGTAGAAGACTGAAACTAGACCCACACCTTCCAGCATTAACTAAGATAGACACTCACTGGATTAAAGATTTAAACTTAAGACATAAAACTATAAAAACACTAGAAGGAAGTATAGGGAAAACACTGTAAATTTCGGCCTGGACAAAATTTTTATGAGGAGGACCCCTCGGGCAATTGAAGCAACATCAAAAATACACTACTGGGACCTGATCAAACTAAAGAGCTTCTGTACAGCCAAGAACACAGTAAGTGAAACAAGTAGACAGCCCTCAGAATGGAAGAAGATATTTTCAGGTTATGTCTCTGACAAAGGTTTAATAACCAGAATCCATAGAGAACTTAAACTTATTAGCAAGAAAAGAAGAAGTGATCCCATCTCAGGGTGCCCAAGTGACTTGAAAAGAAACTTTTCTGAAGAAGATAGGCACATGGCCTACAGATATATGAAAAAATGCTCACCATCCTTAATCATCAGAGAAATGCAAATCAAAACTACTTTGAGATATCACCTAACTCCAGTAAGATTAGCCCATATGACAAAACCCAAACCAGAGATGTTGGCATGGACGTGGAGAAAAGGGAACATTTCTACACTGTTGGTGGAATGCAAACTAATTCATTCCTTTTGGAAAGACATCTGGAAGAACACTTAGAGAACTAAAAATAGACCTGCCATTTGATCCTGCAATTCCTTTATTAGGTATATATCCAGAAGACCAAAAACCACATTCCAACAAAAAATATTTGTATCAGAATATTTATTGCAGCCGACTTAATAATTTCTAGGTCATGGAAGAAGTCCCCATGCCCATCAACGCACAAATGGATCAATAAATTGTGGTATACGTATACCATGGAATATTATGCAGCCCTAAAGAAAGATGGAGACTTTACCTCCTTCATGTTTACATGGATGGTGCTGGAAAATGTTCTTTTTAGCAAAGTGTCTCAAGAGTGGAATAAAAAGTATCCAATGTACACAGCCCTATTTTGAAACTAATTTATAGCTTTCATAGGAAAGCTCTAACCTAATTATAGCCTTAGAATATGGAGGGGGGAGGGGAGCAGAAGGGTTGGGGGGCGTATGAGTGGAGGGAGGGTGATTGATGGGGTCACCTCTATGGTTTATTTTACAAGGGTACAAGTGAATCTTTCTAAAAGCAGAGTATAAATGTCTTAACTCAATAACAATGAAAATGACATGAAGGCTACGTTAACCAGTTTGATGATATTATTTCAAATTTTATAGGAAAATACCATACTGTACCCCATGATTGCATTAATGTACACATCTATAATTTAATAAATAAATAAGTAAATAAAATAAAAAATGGTACACTGTACCTCATGATAGTATTAATGTACTGTGCTATGATTTAATAAAAATAAAGATATTTGCACCAGATTATTCATTGCAGTTCAATTCATAATAGCCAAGTCATGGAAGAAGCCCAAGTGCCCATCAAACCATGAATAGATTAACAAATTGTGGTATATGTATACCATGGAGTACTATGCAGCCTTTAAAAATGGTGAAGCCTTTACCTCTTTTATGTTTACATGGAAGGATCGCGAACATATTCTCCGGAGTAAAATGTCTCAAGAGTGAAGGAAAAAATATCCAATGTACTCGGTACTTCTATGAAACCTACTTATATTACTCACACTTTCTTATGAAAGATAGAACACAACTATAACCCAGGATGAAGGAGAGAAATGGAGTGGGAAGAAAGGGGAGGGGAGAGGTTTTGCAGAGGTAGGGTAAGAGGCAGGGCCACACCTATGGAGCATATGACAAGGGTACAAGTCAAATCTGTGAAGTGTAGAACAGATGTTTTGGCACAATAAGCTAGCAAATAAGGTGAAAGCTATGTTGATTATTTTAATGTAACCATGTCTGGTTGTATAAAAAAAATCAAAATCAGCACATTGTACCCCACATATGCATAAATATATTCATGATCTTTGTGTATTTGACTTAATAAAAATAAAATAAAATTATCCTACTAGGATCAGCACCTATTGCTCAGTGACTAGGGTGCCAGCCACATACACTGATGGTGGCGGGTTTGATCCCAGCCCAGGCCTGCTGAACAATGACAACTGCAACCAAAAAATAACCAGTTTTTGTGGCATGTGCCTGTAGTTCCAGTTACTTGGGAGGCTGAGGCAAGAGAATCGCTTGAGCCCAAGAGTTGGAAGTTGCTGTGCGCTGTGATGCCACACCACTCTACTGAAGGTGACATAATGAGATTCTGTCTCAAAAAAAAAAAAGAAGTAAAATAAAGTAAAATTATCCTACTAATAATGATGGTAGCTCAAAGCAATAGCTTCACTTACTGTAACATCTTTGAATTGATTACTTAATATTAGTTAATTGCTATCACAAAGAAATAAAAGAAACACTTTAACCTTCTAAAAAAATTAAGAAAAGACAAAGATTTACACTACTACTTGTCAAGGGAAGCACACAACATTAAGAGATTTCAATAATTAACACTTACTAACCCTATCGGAATGCTCCTCAATTCATAGAACAAATCCTAAATGATCGGAACAATATGCTATCTTCCTGCACTATAATAGTAGAGATTTCAACACCCTTTTGACAATACTGTAAAGATCCTCTGAACATAAATGAAACACAGAAATAATGGACTTAACCATGACCCTAGAACAAATGGATTTAACATACATATACAGAACATTTCATCCTAATAATGAACACAACTTCTTCTCATCATACCATGGATCATCCTCCAAAACTGATCATATCTTAAGTCACAAGTATAACCTCAACAAATTCAAAAGAATAGAAATTATTACTATATCTTCACATACCATCACAGAATAAAAGTTGAGTTCAACAGCAACAGAAATCTTCACATCCAAATGAAGTCAGGGAACCTGAATAACTTTATGCTGAACAACAGCTGGGTCAAAGACAAGATTAAGAAGAAAATCATTAGATTCTTGAGCACATCAATAGTAAAGCCACAAAATGAAACTATCAAAAGCTGGGGGATACTGAAATGTGAGCAACAGCAGCTCTCTCTGCAGCTCATCCAGGAGAAAATCTCAAAAACTTCTCTCTCTACAAAACCCCTTAGCTTCTCTGGGAGTTTGAACCCAAGCTGGTGTTCACTAAAGAATGACATGAAGAAGCCATATTCTGTGCCAGGGCTAATCATAGATGCTTACAGGAGGAGGAAGTTCTCCTTCTTCCCAGCTCACTACAGCACAAAGCTAATGCAGAGTCACCAATTGCAAAACCCCTCCCTGCCCAGGGAGTTTTACCCCGGCAGCCGCAGCTCTGGTGAAAAGAAGCAGTTGGATGTGTCCTCCCTCCTCCATTTGCAGAGTCCTCACAGCTGTGATGTTTCTCTGAATGACATGCTGGTGGTTGCCATTCCAGCCCACCTAGATCCGAGGCCTTGCAGAAGCCATACAGGTGCGGTGCAGGACCCAAGTACTCAGGTCAGCAAGCATACAGTTACTGCCAGGTCTCTGGACAAAAAAGTTGGGAGAGGAAATAGAACCAGACTGTATCTCTGCCATTATTTCCCTTACTACCTCTTGCAAGAAATGATTTATCTCTTCCCACGGTGTCTCCAGTTTCCACAGAATCAACTGAAAGTTTTATTTCCTCATCTAGATATCCTGGGTCTTATAAATATCTCCCATCAGCTGCACTGAAGCACAGCCTTGCCTCTGTATCCACCCAGCTGGCCTTCAGTGCTAGAGGATCATGACTTCTGCAAGGCAATTGGTGCTACCCCAGGACAAACCCTGGTTCCCCTGCCAGTGGCACTTCTCTGAGTCCCTCACTGGCACTGCCTTCCAAAACACTACTCCAGATAGGAGTACTGTTTCTGAGAAGGGCTCATGATTTCCAGGAATCTAAAGCCCTTAAGTCACTAGTAGGACTGTGCCAGTTAAGCCTTCATCTCTGAAGATAAAAGACAAGGCTAGGCATGATGGATAATTGTGAACCCTGAATAGGAGAATTGGAGCAGTTGCAGCTTCACCACGGTATAAAGACCTGACCTCCTCCTGCCCCAGCCAACCAAAAGACCTGCTACCTCATTGCCTGAACATCTTCCGACTACCTCTCCTATAAGCCCAACTTAGTCTCACAGGTGAAGGCAGAGGAGAGATGAAAGGATCCAGCCTGAAGGTGTTTTTCCACCCATGTGCAGAAACAATGCAACTCCTCTCAGGTGCACATTAATAAAATAAATTTCCAGGCCCAATGCCAAAGGAAAAAAAAAAAGCTGGGGGATACTGCAAAGGCAATCCTAAGAAGCAAATTTATAGCATTAACTACCTTCATCAAGAAAACAAAAAGAGAGCAAGTCAACAACCTAATGGGCCATCTGAAGCAACTGGAAAAAGAAGAACAATCCAACCCTAAACCTAGCAGAAGAAAAGAAATAAACAAAATTAGAGTAGAATTAAATGAAATTGAAAACACAAGGATGTAGAGAAAAGTACCCTATGTTCAGAAGTGGCAGTTCGCTTCACGTGCTCCTCCAGGAGAATGGGTCTGGGAATGATTTCTTTGAAGATCAAGTTTCTGTGGGCAGCCTATAGATATGCAGAAATACTCTCACAAAGAGATCTGGAAAGCTAGACCGAGGTCGCAGCTGGAAGCTCGAACACATGTCCTGGGGCGTTGGGTTCTGTTCTCTGTCTTCTTCCTTCATTAACATTATTATCTCTAGTTTTGGTTTGGGCCAGCGAGAACAGACAATCAGTCTCCTTTATGTTTTTACTCTAAACAAAATCAATTGTATATGTGTTCCTCAGCTTTCACACTGAATTGTAATCTTAATAGTAGCTTCCTAATTTTACTTCACTTCTTTTATTCTGTGTTAAATTCTTCCTGAATGTTTGAAAGTATATGAGATAATCAGTAAAGTCAGGCCTGGCCACTGACCTGAGCAAGTCTCGACCTCCCTTCAAATCAATCATCCCGTCTGCAGTTCCTTTTCCTTGTGTCTCTAATCAGAGGGCTCTGAGAACACTTTCACAAGAATCATTCAGAAGATCAGCAAAACTAAAAGTTGGTTCTTTGAAAATATTAATAATACTGATAAACCCTTGGCCAGGCTAACCACTAACCAGAAACAGAAAAGTAAGATCTCTAATAACTTCAGTCAGAAACAATAAAGAGGAAATAATAATAGATACTGCAGAAATACAACAAATATCCAATAATTACTAAAAAAAAATCTAGAATATGAAAATGTAGAGGAAATGGACCAATACCTGGCATCATGCCACATTCCTAAATTCAACCAGAAAGAATTAGAAATTTTGAATAGATATACATCAAGCACTGAAATTGCATCAAAAATACAAAATCTCCCCGCGCCCCCCCAACAAATGCCCCGGCCAAGAGGGTTTCATACCCGACTTCTATCAAACCTTCAAATAGGAACTGGTACCTGTATTGCATAACCTATTCCCAAACATAGAGAAAGAAAGAATCTTCCCCCAACCGGTTCTATAAAGTGAATATCACCCTGATTTCAAAACCAGTTAAAGACCTAACAAGAAATGAAAACTATAGGACAATATCATGTTGAAAGGAGTAAAGCTGAAAGCATTCCTACTAAGAACTGGAACTAGACAAGGATGCCCTCTGCCACCACTGCTATCCCACCTAGTGCTGAAAATCTTAGCCATTGAAATCAGGCAACAGAAGGAGATCCAAATGTATTCAAATGGGAACAGAGGAGGTCAAATTCTTGATCTTTGTGGATGACATAATCTTATACTGGAAAACTCCAGAGACTAAACTACAAAACTCTTAGAAGAGATCAAGGAATAGATAAGCATCTTGGGATACAAAATAAATGCGCACAGATCAGTAACTTTCATATATGCCAATAACAGTCAAGCTGAGAATAAAATCAAAAACTCTATACCTTTTACAATAGCTCCAAATAAGATGAAATATGTGGGAATATATCTAACAAAGTATGTGAAAGATCTCTATAAAAAGAAATATGAAACTCTGAAAAAAGAAATAGTGGAAGACATTAACAAATTGAAGAATATACCATGTTCCTGGCCAGGAAGAATCATCATCATTAAAATGTCCATACTATACAAAGGAATCTACAGATTTAATGCAATCCCAATCAAAGCACCAATGTCATACTTTGAAGAACTTAAAAAAAATAGTACTTCTTTGCATATGGAAGCAGAAAAAAAATCTAATAGCCAATACAATTCTAAGAAAGAAAAACAAATCTGAAGGCATCATGTTACCAGACTTCAGGTTATACTACAAGGCTGTAGTGATCAAAACAGCATGGTACTGGCACAAAAAATAGAGATATAGATCTATGGAATAGAATAGAGAATCCAGAGATGACCCCAACCACATATTGCCATTGCTCTTTGGTAAAACAAACAAAAGCATATACTAGGAAAAGAATCCTTATTTAATAAACGGTGCTGGAAGAACTGGTTAAACACATGTAGAAGACTGAAACTGGACCCACGCCTCTCACCATTAACAAAAATTGACTTTTGCTGCATAAAAGATTCAAATTTAAGACCAAAAACAGTAAAAATTCTTGAAGAGATTATGGTAAAAATGCTTTACAAAATTCACCTGGGAAAAGATTTTATGAAGAACGCTTCCCCCCTGGCATTTGCAGCAACACCAAAAATAAGTAAATGGAAATTTATCAAGCTAAAAAGCTTTTGCACTGCTAAGTGTATCACAACTACCCCCAACAGATAGCCTTCAGAATCAGGGAAGATTTTTGCATGTTGCAAATCTGACAAAGGGCTGATGACTAGAATCTACAGTAAACTCAAATTAATCAACAATAAAAGGATTAACAAACCCATCTATCACCAGGCAAAGGACATAAATAGAACCTTCTCGAAAGAAGACAGATGAATGCTAACAAAAATATGAAAAAATGCTCATCATCTCTAATCATCAGAGAAATGCAAATCAAAACCACTCTGAGATATAATCTAACTCCAATGAGATTAGCCCACATCACAAAGTCCAAAAGTTTCAGAAGTTTATATAGATACAGAAAAAAGGAGGGACGCTTTTACACTGCTGGTGGGATAGCAAACTAATCCAACCTTTATGGCAAGAAGTATGGAGAATTCTTAAAGATCTAAAAGTCAACCTTCCATTTGATTTTGCAGTCCCATTACTAGGTATCTACCCAGAAGAACAAAAATCATTTTACCAAAAGGACACTTGGACCTGAATATTTATTGCAGCTCAATTCACATCTGCCAAGTGATGGAAGCAATCCAAATGCCTATCAACCCATGAATGGATTAACAACCTGTGTTATATGTATACCATGGAGTACTATTCAGCCATAAGATGGAGACTTTACATCTTTTCTGTTTATCTGGATGGAGTTGAAACACATTCTTCTTTGTAAAATATCTTTAGAAAGAGGGGAAAAGTGTCCATAGTAGTCAATACTGATATGAAACCAATATATAAACAACTACATGCCCACATGAATGATAAAACACAAATATAATCTTGCGAGGGGGAGGGGTGAGGTGGGAGACATGGGGAGGAGGAAAGATGAAAGGTGGGAGAAGGGAGAGCAATTGGTAGGATCTCACCTAATGTGCACATTGTGAGGGTGTTCCGCACACAGCCCACACCCCAGATGAAGGGCTTAACTACAACTTGAACTTTACCTTAGATCTGAAAACAATATAATCTAAACATTTGTACCCTTATATTAGCTTAATTTTTTTTAAAAAAGAAGTGCTATTCAACAAAAGACACAAAGAGAATAAAAAGAAGAACCAAGAGTGCGAAAAGTTATTTGCAATGCATTTGACTGACAAAGAGGCCAAGAGGCTCATATCCATGATATATCAAAACAGGTATAAATAACAAAATGTCAATTTAAATAATGAAAAGAAAAGTAAGAGCAGTGAACATGCACTTTTCAAAAGAGGATATTCAAATAACCAATAAACATTTGAAAATATGTCCAACTTTATTACTCATTAGAGAAGTGCAAATTTCAACAACAAAGTCAAGTCATAACAAACTCACTTGCTTGGCACAACTTAAGAAGACTCCAAAAGGATACCAAGGGTTGCTATGAAATTTTCACATGCCATGGATGGGAGTAAAAAAAAAAAAATTAAATCAAGATTTGCATTAATCTATTAAAATTGAAGATATAACCCAGTAACCCATCAATTCCACTCATGCGCCAGATACATGTAAAACAAAGTTAAGGATAGCACTGCTTGAAACAGTCAAGGACAGAGAAAAATTTATTGTCCAACAATAGTAAAACAGATAAATAATGTGTGGAATATTCATCCAGTTGAATGCAATGAAAATAAACTAACTCCAGGTATTGGTAACAACAGAGATGAATCTCATTAACATAATGTAGTGCAAAGAAAAAATACCAAGGCCAAGTGCAATGGGTCACACCTGTAATTTTAGCACTCTGGGAGGCCAAGGTAGGTAGATTGCTTGAGCTCACTGGTTCAAAACCAGCCTGAGAAAGAGCAAGACCTATCTCTAGTAAAAATAAAAAAAATTAACTGGGCATTGTGGTGGCACCTGTAGTCCCAGCTACTCTGAAGCCAAAGCAAGAAGAATGCTTGAGCCTAAGAGTTTGAGGTTGCTGTGAGCTATGATGAAACCACAGTGGTCAAACCCAAGGCAACAGAGTGAGACTTTGTCTAAAAATAATAAAAAAAGTTTTTTTAAAGGACCAAGACACAAAAGAGCATATGTTATCTTCCACATAAGGTTTAATGCAGGCAAATATAAATTACAAATTTTTAGGGACACATATATTATGGAAAATCTATGAAGAAAAAATGAAATAATTGTCAGAAAAAATACAGTTATGATTATTTTTTTGAATGAGGGAGGAAATTATAATCAAGAAGACACATATACAGATTTTCTGAAGGCTTGAAATCTTCTATTTACTTACTTTGGTGGTAGTTATATTGAAATTCACTTTAAGTTTATTTATCTAACTGTGCACTTATGTTTTATGCCCTTTAAATATATATCATATTTCACTATAAAATGTTTTTAAAAGTAAAAGGCAGTTTGGTAAGTGGGAAAACTGTGGAGATTATAAATATATTTCTACAAGATTATTTTTAATTGTGTTAATGTTATGCAAATGGTACTTGTATTTTAGAAAAATTGATAGCAACATACATAGATTCAGAAAGCAGTATCACAAACTATTTAGCAGAATAGACGTGCTCTAAAGAACTTTGTTAAATAACACAAAAAGTGGTTTTAATTATGGTAAAAACTTATATCGAAGATACATTTCAAGAATAATAACATCATTTCATAAAATGGAAATTAATGCATCATTTCTAAATATGTGATTTTAATAATTAGGAATAGTAATATTAATAAATAAATGTTGTTTGTAAAATTCCCTGATCATAGAATTAAGAAGCCAGGGAGCAAATTTCTATTTTAACTTATTTCTCTTTATATTCTAATTTGGTCAGACTTCATTGTAGTAAAACTCTACTGCTTTTTATTTAATCTTTGGCCCATCACATTCTTACTTTTCCTTTCCCGGAAATCACCCTTTCCTTCCCCATTGTGCTCTACACTTCTACCCTCACCTTCTTCAATTTCAATTCACTCAAACCCTGAATACCCTACATTTACTTATTTTATACTTTCATTTCTTTCTTTATTCCTTTTTTCTTATTAAATCATAGCTGTGTACATTAATGCAATCATGGAGTACAATGTGCTGGTTTTATATATAATTTGAAATGTTTTAATCAAACTAGTTAACATAGCCTTCATGGCATTTTCTTAGTTATTGAGTTAAGACATTTATATTTACACCTAGTAAATTTCACATGTACCCTTGTAAAATGCACCGTAGGTGTGGTTCCACCAATGTCTCTCCCTCCACGCACCTTCCCTCTCCCCTTTCCCCTTCTTTCTGGGCTATAATTGGGTTATAGCTTTCATAAGAAAGCTATAAATTGGTTTCATAGTAAGACTGAGTAAATTGGATACTTTTTCTTCCATACCTTAGATACTTTGCTAAGAGGAATACATTCCAGCTCCATCCATGTAAACATGAAAGAGGGAAAGTCTTCATCTTTCCTTAAGGCTGCATAATATATCATGGTATACATATACCACAACTTATTGATCCATTCATGGTCGATGGGCACTTGGGCTTCTTCCATGACTTAGCAATTATGAATTAGGCTGCAATAAAATTCAGGTACAAATATATTTGTTATAGTGTGATTTTTGGTCTTCTTCTGGATATATACCTACCAGAGGAATTATAGGATCGAATTACAGGTCTATGTTCAGTTCTCTAAGTGTTCTCCAAACATCTTTCCAAAAGGAACATATTAGTTTGCATTCCCATCAGCAATGTAGAAGTGTTCCCTTTTCTCCATATCCACAGCCAGTATAATGAAAAATTTTAAATACTCTTGATCAGTAACCAATCAAGGAGAAAAAAATTTGGTGAAGATATAGGAGACTTGAGGAAGACAATTAACATGCTCGCTATAACCAACACAGAATCCTGCAACAAGTAATTACAGAAAACCTATGCTTTTCAAGTGCATGAGAAATGTTTGCAAAAATCAACAGATACGAGGTTAAAAAGCAAATTTCAACAAATTTCAAAGCGTCATTAGCATACAGATCATTTTTTCTAACCCTAATGCAATTAAATTAGAATTAATAAAAATATAAGCGACAAATTCCATGTTACAGAGCGGTTGTAAATAACTTATTATGGATAATTCCAATATTACACATCAAAACTTGTGGCATGCAGCCAGAGGAGTACTCAGAGGGCATTTATACCGGACAGGAAGAGAGACTGAAAGTTAACAAGCTATGAACCCAACTCAAGAAACTAGAAAAAGAGCAGCAGACTAACTCAAAGAAAGAAAAAGGAAAGAGACAATAAAGAACAGAAAACGAATTTTAAACCTAACAATGATAAAATCATCAGAAACCAAAGGCTAGTTAAGAAAAAGAGAAGGCATAAGTAAAGGATAACAGGAACGAATGAAGGAAAGAGACCGCGAAAGTGGTAATTTACACAATCACCACAGTGTTTTAAGTATCTTCATGCCAATAAAATTGAAAATCTAGTCCAAAATGACTAATTGCTTAGAATGTGCAACTTACCGAAATTGCCTCAAGAAGAATTAGAAACTTATTTAACCCCTTCTCCACCCCCCCAAAAAAACACACCAGGCCAG
>CAUYQV010074243.1:0-34007 GCA_963574575.1 Galagoides demidoff | reverse complement strand
GCCGATTAACATATGAAAATATTGGCATGTTGTTTTCAACACCTACTTCCTTTCTGTATGGTTTTTTATCACTGTTCTGTGTCCTCTTTTCATTGACTTACTTAAAGATTGCTAGTTTTGCTTTATCAATTTGCATTATTTGCCAACCTGAGAGACTAAAAAAAAAATGCTATTTTAATTTGCTTCTTCTCAAGAGTAAACTAAGATTCATGTGTATGTTCAGGAGCTCTTCCTATTTCTCTTCCTAGGAACTATTTGTATCTCTTGTCTGTGGCCTGTTTTTAGATTCAATTATTAATTCCATATCATAATTACTTTCTTACATGATATCCAATGATTGTCTAGGGACAAGGGCAGGTCATGGAAGCCGGTGATCCAAGCTCCCCCCGCCCCCACTTGTTCTGCCATCCCCCAGGTTGTAGCCTTCATCCACACGGCCACTGCCAGTTTGCCACTGGCAAGTGTGAGTTCCTGTCTATGGGAAGGCAGAAAGAATTAAAATTATGATACCCTTCTTAAGAAAGTGCCCAAGAAGTCACACAATTTACCTACCTGCCAGGAGCCGGAGGGATGCAGCTGGGCATCAAAGTGCCCTACGGAAACCCAGAAGGTTTATTGCAAAAGAAGAATGGGAGAATGAATCCTGGAGGAATTCCTAGTCTTTCCCTCGAGGTGTAAGCAAATTTTCCTCCCAATTTACCAAACACTTATTCCAACATCATTTATTAAATGAGACATCTTTTCCCATTGCTTATAAATGACCCTCTTTTAACATAATATTGATTCCAATAAAAGTGTTGTTTTCTTGGACAATATTCTCATTAACTGTTGTCATTACGTATTAATATTTATCAAGGGGATGTAGACAGTTTGCCAATTTATCAAATTCTGCATAAGCATATGACTATAAAGTCACTTCAATTAAATTATTCGGGCTTTCAAGGGGAGAACATTTACCTCTTTTTGCAGATGCATCAACAAAAGCCAAACATCATTTTAACATCAATGGATCATAATACAGACTTGAAAGACATTGTAAGATTCCAAACCCGTCTTGCCAAGAAAAGATTAATATTAATAAAATCCATGCAGGGCCATGTTTAGATCCTCTACATGAGTCTTGATAAAAAGTAAAACTTAACATATTGACATCTAAACAAAGATGTAATACCAATAGGCTAAGTTTCATAATGTGAAAGAATAGAGATTTCATTCCCTTCTACACTGAAAAGGGTACCGAGTGAATGTGAGGGATTGATAAGACTTGAATTTCCATAGCAAAGGTGGTAAAGGGATGATAAAAAGTAATAGAAAAGAAGTTGTGTTTCTTCTGAGTTGCTGGGGTTTGTGTCTGTCTCTAGGTGCAGTGGTTCTACAGCTCATGAAATACTTCATCTTTGCTGATCCTTGGTGTCATTGCCCTGAGAGGGGAGGAGGGGAAACGCTGTTACTGGGAATTTAAAAACATTCTTGACAGGGGCGGCACCTGTGGCTCAGTGGGTAGGGCGCCGGCCCCATACACTGAGGGTGGAGTGTTCGAACCTGCCCTGGCCAAACTGCAACAAAAAACAGCCAGGCATTGTAGCGAGGACCTGTAGTCCCAGCTACTCAGGAGGCTGAGGCAAGAGAATCGCCTAAGCCCAACAGCTGGAGGTTGCTGTGGCATCACAGCACTCTACTGAGGGCGACAAAGTGAGAATCTGCCTCCAAAACAAAAAAACATTCTTGACATAGAGGCTGGCCTAGCCACTGGGCTGAGACTGAACCTCATCAGAGCTTTAAAAGTAAGGTCTATTTCTGGTGAGGAACCAAGTAAAATTTCAAAAAATGTCACTTTGGCTCAGCACCATAGCTCAGTGGTTAGGGCATGGGCCATATACACCCAGACTAGTGGGTTCGAACCCAGCCCCAGCCACCTAAACAACAATGACAACTGCAACATAAAAATAGCCAGGCATTGTGGTGGGCACCTGTAGTCCCAGCTACTTGGGAGGCTGAGGCAAGAGACTCGCTTAAGCCCAAGAGTTTGAGGTTGCTGTGAGCTGTGACTGCATGGCACTCTACTAAGGGTGACATAGTGAGACTTGTCTCAAAAGAAAAAAAAAAGTAACTTTGTGGACTTCTTTCTGCATTAAGCCAATTAAGATTTTCTTTCTTTGTCTCTATTCTGGACAAGGGCTTTAGCTATCCTAAAATCACTCCTTTAGAAAGACTCTGAGGTATCATTTGATTCATCTTGCTGCTTTAAGTCAGGTTAATAAGTAAGCTCTCTCAGATAAATGAGAATCTATGTTCCCTTTACAAATCTTTGTATACTATTATTTTTTCTGTTGCTGTGAAGAATGCCCCACTGATGAGTATCTATCCAAAGGAAAAGTAATTGGCATATCAAAGTGGTATCTGCACTTGTTCATTGCTGAACTGTTCATAATATCCAAGATATGGAATCAACCGCAGTGTCCATCAGTGGTTGAATAAAGAAAATGTGGTATATTTATGCAATGGAATATTATTCAGCCATAAAAGGAAGAAATACTGTCATTTGCAGCAACATGGACAGAACTGGGGGACATTACATTAAGTGAAATAAACTAGGCAAGGAAAGTCAAATATCAGCTGGGCACGGTGGCTCATGCCTGTAATCCTAGCACTCTGGGAGACTGAGGCATGTAGGCTGCTTGAACTCAGAAAGTCGAGACAGCGTGAGCAAGGGCAAGACCCCATCTCTACTAAAAATAGAAAAACTGGCCAGGTGTTGTGGCAGAAGCCTGTAGTTCCAGCCATTTGGGAGGATGAGGCAAGAGGACCTCTTGAGCACAAGAGACTGAGGTTGCTATGAGCTATCATGACACCATGGCACTTTACTCAGAGTGACAGAGTGAGACTCTGTCTCAAACAAACAAAGAAACAAAAAAAAAGTCAAAAATCACATGTTCTCCTTCACATGTGAAATCTAAAGGGAAAAAACCCTGAATTCATGGAGGTAGAGAGTGGAATGATAGATACTAGGGGCTGGGAAGGGTAGAGGGGAGGTGGGGATAAAGACGGGATGGTTGATGGATTCCTAAATACACTGAGAGAAAAGGAATAAAATGTTATTGTTGTTCAGTAGCACAATAGGACTGTAGTTAATGGTAATTTATTGTACCTTTCAATATAACTAAAAGAGTGAAATTGGAATGTTCTTAATACAAGGAAATGATAAATGCTTGAGGGGACTGATATCCCAGTTTCTCTGATTTGGTGATTGCATATTATGTCAAAATATCACATGTAGCCCACAAACTTGTACTACTATTACATATCCATAATAATGAAAAATAAAGTTTTATCCACAGGAGGCGGTCTCACTGGACACCTCACAGCTACAGCAGCTTCGCATCCTTTTCCCTCCTAAATTAGAAAGGTGCCCTGATGAACCCAGAGCCCATGACTGTGCCAAAACGTCCTGGTGGTTTCCAGCCCAAAGAGGCCAACACCAGCAGCTCTTTCAGAGAGCACAAAGAAGGAAGGGCTGGTCCATCAACGAGTCCTGCTCGCTCTTCACCTGCCACAGGATTGAGCCAGTCCTGACTAAAGAAGTGGGCAAGGTGTGTGGATTGGGAAGTAGACAGAGCCGAGTGGAGCACAGGAAGACAGGCCAGGGAGAGACCCAGACATCCAGTTTAGGCAGCGTTGGGGGGGAAATAGTGGGGTTTTCCCTTACTTCGGACTATATTTGAAATTCTAAAACAATTAAACAACTATACACAGGAGAACTGCAAACAAAATGAATATAATACTCAAATCTCGAGGATTAGATGTAGGGTCCCTGCCTGTGCCCAGTTTGGCCTGCAGAACTGGAAAGTTGGCCCTCTTTCTGTATTCTCATCCATGTCTGAGAAAAAGTCCATGTATAAGTGGACCCATAGCATTCAAACCTGTGTAGTTCAAGCACAAGTGATGCATAGAAGAAAATCTTGACTACATAAACATAGCACTTTTTATAGAAAACCCATGACAAGAAAGAAAATAATGGGCTGGGATGAGTTTGATAGAAAATGTCTCAACATATTTATTATATTGATGAAGAGGCCTTATGAGTGAATTACAAGAACATTATAAACTTGATCGCTAAATACAAACAAGCAGATGGGCGGTGCCCATAGCTCAGTGGTTAGGGTGCCAGCCACATATGCCAAGGCTGGTGGGTTTGAACCCAGCCCAGGCCATCTAAACAACAATGGCAACTACAACAAAAAAATAGCTGGGCATTGTGGCAGGCGCCTGTAGTCCCAGATACTTGGGAGGCTGAGATAAGAGAATTGCTTAAGCCCAAGAGTTTGAGGTTGCTGTGAACTGTGACACTACAGCACTCTACTCTGTCTAAAAAAAAAAAGAAAAAAACAAAAAGCAGATCTTTTATGGAGATGGAAATAGAATTAGTAATCAAAATGTGGAGAAAATTTGATGATTCTTATTTGTAATCAAAGTGAGGTAAATAACAACAACAAAGTGCCAATATGTTTCACTCTTCAAACTAAATTAGGATATGTATATCTTAATATATCTTATATCTAAGCTATAATATCTAATGAGATATATTTAGATATATTAAGATCTAAGATATATAATAATATATATAAAGATATATATATATACAACCCAACTGAAATCAGAGTGTAGTGAAATTTGTATATTTATTGTTAATATATTGTATTTTTATAGAGGAATTTAGAAATGTGAATAAAAGATAAAACAATAAATTTCTTTGTTCTAATAATCCCACATATATAATTCTAGTTTAAGGGAATATTCCCAAATAGAATATATATATATATTCTATATATACATATATCTGTACTTTTCATATATATGAAAAGTTGGCCCTCTTTCTATATCCTCACCCATATTTGAAAAAAGTCCTTATATAAGTGGGCCTGCACAGTTCAAACCTGTGTGGTTATATAACCTTAACCTTATATACCTTCCTGTGTGTGTGTATGTATATACACACACAGGAAGACGATTATTAAAAAATGAGTTTATGTGAAAAAGTCAGAAAAATGTTCAACAGCTAGATTCTGGCATATTCACTTAGAGGCACATTTTCATAGTAAGCAGCAATTGAAAAAATAATACTGTAGTAACTGTAAAAATAATAATGAAACATGAAACCTTGGTGTGGTAGCTCATGCTTGTAATCCTAGCACTCTGAGGATCTGAGACAGAAGGATCTCTTGAGCTCAGGAGTTTGAGATCAGCTTGAGCATCTCTATTAATAATAGAAAAAATTAGCCGAGGGAGCTGGCAGGTGCCTGGAGTCCCAGGTATTTGGGAAGCTGAAGCAGGAGGATCAGGAGTATAAAGTTGCAGTGAGTCATAGTGATTCCGTACACCCCGAGCCAGGCCAACAGAGTGAGATGGAGTCAAAAAGAGGAGGAAAAGCAATATGGATAAAATAGTCTTGAGTAAAACAAGTTGTGAGAAATTGTGTGGATGATAAAAAGAACAATGTCTTAGTCCTTTGGGGCTGGTATGTCAGAAATACTATAACCTGGGTGGCTTAAGAATAACAAACATTTATTTCTTATAGTGCGGGAGGCACTGGCAGATTCAACGTCTGGTGTCCTTCCATTGTGGAAGGGGGAAATAAGCTCTCTTGGGTCTCCTTTCTAAGGGCACTAATCTCATTCATGAGACTCCACCCTCATGACTAAACCATCACATTGAAGACTAGGTTTAAACATGGGAATTTATGGAGACCCAAACATTCAGACCATAGCATATAATCAACTACAACGGCCAATGTGCATTTGGAGAAAAGTCTGGAAAGAAATATGTCAAAAAGATAATAATGGCTGAGTTGGGGCCATGGGATGATCTGGGATTACTTTTCTTTATTTTCAAAAATCTTAGTTTATAAAACAATTAACTTTTAAAAATAGATGTATCATTTTGGTGGGTCCCTGTAATCCCACTACTTGGGAGGCTGAGGCAAGAGAATTGCTTAAGCCCAAGAGTTTGAGGTTACTGTCAGCTGTGACACCACAGCACTCTACCGAGGATAACATAGTGAAACTGTCTCAAAAAATAATAACAATAATAATACTAAACATGTATATAGTTTAGTATAATACTAAACATATATATACACTAAAGATGTATATAGTATGTTCCTTGAAAGGGAGAATTGCCTCTTTGCCTACTTGTCCTGGCAATGGAGGCCCGACTGCTGTCTTTGGCCAATGTAGTCTGCTTTCTTACTCTGTAAGCCTATCTTTCTCTTCCTCAATACCCTTTGTTGCATGCTTGCCTAAGAAAGAAAGGAAGGAAGGAAAGGAAAGGAAGAAAGAAATCAATCATATATGATTACACTTAGGGTCAAACTGTGTAATTCAAGATAACCTCCCTGTCCTTAAGATTCTTAACTTAACCACCTCTGCAAAGACCCCCCTTCTCTGTAAGAGGTAATAGTCTCAGGGTCCAGGATCAGGGCATAGCATCTTTGGGGGCTGTTACTCAGCCTACCATGCAATCTTTCACCCCTTCTAGTCACTGTAGATGTCAAAGAATAAAGATCTTCTGTTCATGATGTATATGCTCATTTTTCTTGATGGTGGTCATGGTTCCCTGGGTATATAAATATATCAAAACTATCGAATTGTATAGTTTTAAATGGTGCAATTTATAAAATGCCAATTATGACTCAACAAAGCTGTTATATAAAGCACTGATTCATGTTTATTGTTTCCCAATAAATATCCTGTGGGCAAGTTTGACAGTATTCTCTTGGAATCAGTTCTGTTTGATCTTAGAGAGTTAGGGGCCTGTCTGTAGAGCATCCTGAAGGATTCTGGAGGCGCAGCTGCAGAGTCTTCCTTCTCTATAACTGAACTTAATTCTCTCCGGAGGGCACATTCTCCCAGGTTATAGAAGCTTAACCTTAGTGACTTCAAAGTGTCCCTAACATACTCACACGTACACAGGCTCACACACACAATTTTCCTGAGGATCTGCATTTTCAGGTCAGAAGAAGGCACATGGGATGATTGGGGTGGTGACATCTACCCAGGCTGGTACTGCATGCAGGTCCATTCTCCTGTCAAGACAGGTCACTGGGAGTCCCAGAGTGGCTTTGCAAGCCGAGAGGGCCAGGCCATCTCTTACCAGCGTCCTTGTGTGGTCCACCACATGGGCTAATGGGCTGCTCCTGCACTACTTTGGGGCTGTGGGGAGGGTCTGGAAACAGTGGCAAGCTCCATCTGCCTGGTCACAGAGGAAGGCCTAAGGCAGGGACCCCTTTAACCTCTGTGGGGATGTCTTCTTCCCCAGGGGGCACCCTCAGGAGAAGCACGGCTCAGGGATCACCATTTGTCACTCTCCTTCCCTTCGCTGGAAGCCCATAGAAACTTCCAAATTTACAGAAACTTTCAAATCTATTGAGTTTGTCCAAATTGTCTCCAGTTTTTTTACTTTGCCTTGTGTCCTGCTGCGTGATCCTTCCCAGAGTTTATGAATGTAGAGTGCGCTAACCCACAGAAGGAAGGTCACAAGGAGCATGGGGCAGGAGTGTGGAGTGGTGACTCAGTGGTGCGCTGGGGCTCGCCCACACCTTTTCTCACAGCGAATGTCCATCAGCTGTAGACTATGTATCTCTTATTGCTATCATAAAGCTTCTCATGGAAAGATAATCTTTAGAAATACAGAGAGGAAGATATTTGGTGGGAAAGAGTACAAAGGATATAAACACAGCATGGACCACACCCTAAAAACTATTTCAGTTACTAAAAATACCCCCCAAACCAAATGCATTCCCTACTTTGCCCATCCTGACGATTTGAAGTTGGTCCTGTCACGTTTATTTAGAAAGGAATATAGCTCTATTAAATTTAAAAAATTGTTGCTGTAAAATTAGAAAAATGAAGATGCTTAGGAATCACTGGAAGCATAAAAAGGACCACTCGGTGACTAGCAGCCCATCCTGTGTCTGTCTTCCCGAAGCCCTTACTCCCCTTAGCACGGCTCTGTTTTTTAATTCTCTCTTTAATTTAATTTCTAAGCTCTTTCCTTGAGCTTTGCCAGCCACACTTCATTCAAAGCTGAGTGATAAATTCCCAGAGCTTGTGACAAGGGAACGGGAGGGCTGGATGTCTCCTCTGTGCTGACAAAGGTGAGAAGTCAGAAGTAATAGACGGTTGAAGAGCTGCCTGGAGAAGGATTCTGCTATCTCGGTTGCTTCACATTGAGGGTCTGGTGCAGGATATGCTGCCTACTATTTGCATCACCAATGGCGAATATTTCAGAATTCATCTCATCCTAGATCGAGAATAATTTCAAAGAGTGCTTAAGATGAACAAGAAGGACCCACTAACTCACCCTGACCTTCAGTCCTAGGTTCAAGATAATAACAATTTATAAATTTGAGTTGAAATAGTTATGCCTCTTTAGTTAATGCATATAGCCTTAAAATAGCTCTTGAAGTAACTCCTCCTCCTCCGATCTGTACTGAGAAGAGCAGGGCAGTTCAAATCTCAAGGAATCAAATGGCTAGTGCCTCTGCAGTAGCCAGCATCCTATAGAACTCTGAAAGCTCTGGCAGTGAGGTTTCATGCAGGCTAGTAAAGGCTGTGGTCCAAAAAAAGATTTTCACTTGGAATAAGTCTGGGGCCACATACACGATCTGAGTTATAATGCTAATTGAGGAAAAGCAAAGGCTTTCCTTGTTCTCCATTTCTATGACCTCTTCCTTGGGTGGTACTTAACAGAAGTGACATTTCCTTTTCTCCCCATATTGAGACAATCATTTCCCCTTGTCTCCTCTGCATTTTAGGCTATGAGTTAATTTATCTTGCTGGGTTTTTTTCAAATGTAAATCTACATTTTTTCACACGCATTTCCAATGCTTTCTTTTCCCCATCATGCAGATGCTATTTTCGTTAGCAGTGGCAGCTGACAGGTGATTGAGCTTTGCCCAGGTGGCTCCTCCTTGCAGCTGCTGCTAATGGGTGAAGCAGGGACCTAGGTTGTCCACAGATCTTGGAACTGCCAGCTGCTGAAATCTGGGTATATACTAATTAGCAAGCTCTAGAAACTACTGAGGCAGCTAACCAGGCAGCAAAGGCTTAGCTGCGGTATACATGCTGTATGTCAACCCCAACTTGGGGAAAGAATTCTTTAACCTTAAAAAGTCATTTTATATGCAGTGAGCATGGTAACAATCTGACAGGGAGAGGCAAGGTAGGATTACAGAGGAAGGGGGGAGCTCTGAGCCTCTCATTGCACGCCCTGTGATTTCTACTGAGCAGAGTTAGGTTTGCCATTTCCAGTTCTAGTAGGGCACAATTTAAGACACTCAGGGCCTGAGGACAGGAGGGCTGGACCCTTGATCACTGTCACCTCTACCCCCATGACTGACTTGGATGGCTACAAAATGCTGGCAGAATAGGGATGAGGAGGGTGTTGGATATCAGCCATGCAGGTAATTCGGGCTGGGTAATTTCGGGCTTATTTACCCTGGGTGTTATCTGATAGGTTAGAAGGGGATTGACTGGGATCAGGGGGATTGAAGGACAGGCAAGAGGTTTCTTCTTGAGGTCCCATGAGAGAGGGCCTTGAGATAATTCCCCAGTGATTCATACCTCCTGGGGGTAGTGCCCTTGTCTAAGACTCTTCCCTCCAGTGTGAGTTGGAGCTGGAGACTTGTTTCTAACAAATAGAATATGGAGATAGGGATAAGATGTCATTTTCACAATTAGGTTACAAAAAGTCTGTGGCTTCTGTTTTGGACATTGTCTCCTGTTCTTTCTCTTGGTCATTCTGAGGGAAGTCAGTTGCTATGTTGTGAACTGAGTGAGGACTGTGGCCCTCAGTCCAACAGCCTGTGTGGGACTGAGTCTTGCTAACAATCACGTGGGTCAAATTGAAATCAGTTTTTCCTGCCCCAGTAGCCTTCAGATGAGACCACAACCATGGCCAACAGCAAGACTATAACCTTACAGAAAATTTGACTCAGAGGCAACCAGCTACACTACCAGGAATTCTAATCCATGGAAACTATGAGATAATACATATATATTATTTTACACATTAAATTTAGAAGTACTTCATTATGCAGCAGGAGATAACTCATATATACCCTGGGGCCACAAGCCCATGATCAGGGCTATAACATATTTCTTTTTCTTTCTTTCTTTCTTTTTTTTTTTTAGACTTTAGCAGATATATGTATTTTTTTTTTTAATTAAATGGTAACTGTGTACATTAATGCACTTCTGGGGTACAGTGTGGTGTTTTCACACACAATCCGGAACACTTCCATCAAACTGGTTAACACAGCCTTCATGTCATTTTCTTAGTTATTGTGTTAAAACGTTCATATTCTGCTCATAGAAAGATTCACTTGTACCCTTGTAAGATAAACCACAGAAGTGAACCCTCGAATTTCCCTCCCTCTACCCATTTCCCCTCCCTTCTCCCTCCCCCCTCCCCATATCCTTAGGCTGTTATTAGGTTATAGCTTTCATATAAAAGCTTTAAATTAATTCCATAATAGGGGTGTGTACATTGGATACTTTTTCTTCCATTCCTGTGATACTTTGCTAAGAAGAACATTTTCCAGCTCCACTCATGTGAACATGAAGGACGTAAAGTCTCCATCTTTCTTTATGGCTACATAGGATTCCATGGTGTAAATATACCACAGTTTGTTGATCCATTCGTGGAAGTCTCATTTTTTCACAGTATTTATCTTATTTTGTCCTAAACATTTTCTTCTTCCTATTTTTAAAAATTATGCAAGAAAATGAAGTTACCCATATTGCTCAGTTTAGAGGACATTTTCAGCACTGGTCTGCACAAGGTCCCTCTCTGATTTTATTAACTGAGGCATCTCCCTTATGCCCATCTTAACCCCCCCCTTCACCAGGGGCCCCCCAAATACATATCCTTCTGTGTTTAGATTATTATAAAATACGTATTACTGTTTCATATGCATTTATTCTTAGCTTATGAAAATGTCACTGGAATAAACTTTGATCTTGTTCTTACCATTTTCACTCATAAGTATGTTCCTATGACTTTTCTTGTGGTGGTGAGTAAAACATAGTCTGTTGCCTCTAGCTAGTGCTGAGTGCCCTGTCATGGACATTCACTATTTGTTACCTACCTACTACATAGGGACTCGCTCTGTAGCTTTCTGTTCCACATGATACCCATGGACCTACATGAGGACATTTTTGGCATACTATGTAGACATATGAACAGACTTTCTAGTCACAGGTTATTAATGTTTTTAATTTAAATAAGTTCTACCACTTAACTCTCTGAATGTCTGTCCCATCCACCTTCCTGCCTATGGTTCCTGAGGGTTCTTATGTTTCCACTAGCCTGTCAACACTTGATACTGCCTATCTATCTTTCTTTTTTTTCTTTCTCTATACACATACATGTGTTTATTTGCTTTCCACTTTTTGCCTTCACAAAATTAAAAAGGCTTAAAATTTAATAACAATAATACTGTTTAAGATAAGGACTAGAAATAAAAACCTCATAAAGAACCAACAAAGATAAATACATTTGGAAAAGAAATAAGATGATGGCTGCAATAGAATATTGAGCAATAATAATAATGCAAAAAAAAGTAATATTCACATTGCCAGATAAAAGTATGTCTATCATAGAATGCTTTAACCCTGAGGTTTGATATGGAGTCATTAGTTAACTTCTTTTTTTCCTTTTTTTTTTTTGTTTTTGTTTTTTGTTTCAATGGGGATCACATTGAATCTGTAGATTGCTTTGAGAAGTATAGATATTTTCACAATGTTTATTCCTCCCAGCCATGAGCATGATATGTTCTTCCATTTATCATGATCTTCTGCTATTTGTTTTGTTAGGGTTTTGTAATTTTCTTTGTAGAGGTCCTTCACATCTTTTGTTAGGTAAATTCCTAGATATTTCATTTTTGATGTTGTCTTTCTTTCTAATTTTGGTCAGCATGGCTGTGAAGTGATACCTCATTGCCTCAAAGTGTCTCTTTCTGACTGAGTTTGAGAATCTCTTCATGAGCTTGTTGCCCTTGTAGACTACACTTTGCCTAGTTCAACTGGGATTTATATTTTCTGCTTTTTCATTTTCTCAGTTTTAGACATTGAAAACTTCTTTCAATTTTCCATTTTCTTCTGATCTTCATTTATGAGGTCCATTCTTGATTAAAATCTTCAAGTCAGACATATTAAGTTATGGCTTTCATGTGTGTGTGTTGCTGGGGATTTAAGAAGTTATTCCCTGCCTATATGTCTCCAGTTATTCCCTCCATATTATCTGTAATTTATTTTATGGTTTTACATTACACATCTGAATATTTAATATATTTGGAGCCTACATTTGCATATGACGTCCATGGAGATCAAGTCTTATTTTTCTCTGTATAGTGTCAATGTTCTCAACTTATTTATTAAATAATTTACCATCTGCCTATTGGTTGCACTACCTTTATCATGTATACTTCTGCTCATAGTCTGAATCTGGCCTCTTTATTTTATTGCATTGGATCACTGTCTGTCTATTCTTATGCCAATAACATATTGCAACTGCACTATTTTTTTAAACTAGGACTGTATGTTATGAGCTAATACCTGTTATGTCAAAATTTTTCTTTTTGTTTTCTTTTTTATACCAGCTTTGCTATCTATAAACTTTTGTTTCTCCACATAAAGTTTAGTGGAAGTGTATCAAATTTTGCAAAACTTCCTGCTGAATTAGGATTGTGCCGAATTGATTAAAGATTACAGAAAAAATTAAGATGAACTTTTAAGTTTTGTTATCCAAGCACATGGTACATCTCTTTATTTTTTTAGCTCACCTATGCCTTACATTAGAGTTTTAAAATTTTCTCCTTAGAGCCTTGAGTATTGTGTTTAAATGTTTCTAGAAGTTTAATCTGTAGAAATAATATCTCATTTCACTCTTATTTTTTAATTCTTCACGTTCATCCAAAGATATGCTGTTGACTCTTGCAGTTTGATTTTATATCAGAAACATTGGTCAGTTTCTTTATTAGATCTAATAGTTTGGTCTATTGATTTTATTCATTATTCAATGGAATGCTCAACTCATCACAGAGATGATATTTACTAGAATTTGTTTCTTTCTGTTTATAGACATACTCTCTCTTTTTCTGTGTCTTTTTTTTGTTGTTATTCTGGCTTTCTACATTACAAATAATATTAGGGTATTTTATAATGCTGAGTTTATAAAATTTTTACAACAACCTCCTTTATCTTCTTATTTCATTACTTTCTTCAAGATTGTTTTCTAGGAGGCTTTAATATGGCAGAATATAAAAGGCTTTACGTACCTGAGAAGAATTTTCTTTTCTCATTAGCTAATATTTAAATGGTAACGTCTCTGGATATAAAATTCTTATGTTAAAATTATTTTCTTTCAGTACATTAAAACCTTGCTGCTAACAAGTCAAAGGCTGACTAATCTGTCATTTTGTAGGTCATCTCTTCTCTTGGTAATCTTTTAAAATTCTTCTCTTGATTTCCGTATTCTTAAATATCATCATAATATGTCTGAAAGTGAAGTATTTTATTATTTGATTTGTTTGTCTCTCTGAGACCTTTTAATCTGGCATCTTTTATCTTTTAAAAAATATTCTAGACAATTTATCTTCAATGCTTCCTTTTAATCATCTCTATATTAGTAAATCTCATCATATACATGTTGCACTGCAACTCTCCATATCTCTTTATTTTTATGTTTAATATAATTTTTGCTTTTCTTTTTACTTTCTCTTTTTTTATATCAGTATTTTAAATTAATTAATTAATTATTTTTTTTTATTGAATGGTAACTATGTACATTAATGCACTTCTGGGGTACAGTGTGGGGTTTTCACATGCAATCCGAAATACTTCCTCTCTTTCTGTTCTCTTGAGGAAGGCTTGCAATGCTATAAATTTCCCTCTTAGGACTGCCATTGCAGTATCTCACAGGTTATGATAATTTGTGTCTTCATTATCATTTTGTTCCAAAAATTTGGCAATTTCCTTTTTAATCTCATCTATGACCCACGTATCATTCAGCATAAGGTTATTTAGTTTCCATGTCTTTGTATGAGTATGCAGATATGTGTCATTGGTGAGCAAATTTTATCACATGATGATCTGAGAAAATACAAGGAATAATTTCTATACTTTTAAATTTGCTGAGGTTAGACTTGTGACCTGTGATGTGATCAATTTTGGAGGATGTTCCATGGGCTGATGAGAAGAATGTGTATTCAGTTTTGTTAGGATGAAATGTTCTGTAGATGTCTGTTAAATTCAATTGTTGTATGGTGAAGTTTAAGTCTGAAATTTATTTGCTTAGTTTGTTATTGTAGGATCTATCCAACACTCCCAAAGGGGTGTTAAAATCTCTGATTATTATGGTGCTGGAAGATATTAAATTGCTCATGTCTGTTATGGTCTCTCTTATAAATTGAGGAGCATTTTGGTTGGATGTATAAATGTTATTAATGGACATCTCATCATGTTGAGTGTTTCTCTTAACAAATATGAGTGACCATCCTTGTATTTCCTTACTTTTGTTGGTTTAAAGCAGGCGTCCTCAGACTACGGCCCACGGGCCACATGAGGCCCGCCTAGGACATTTATCCGGCCTGCTGGGTGTTTTTTGCTGCCACTCCCTGTCCTGCTTAGCAGCCAACTCATCCTGGGGTCTGCAGTCCAGCCCTCCAAAGGTCTGAGGGACAGTGAACTGGCCCCATGTTTAAAAAGTTTGAGGACCCCTGGTTTGAAGCCTAGTATATTTGCAAATAAAATTGCCACCCATGCTTTTTTCTGATTTCCATTTGCCTGGATTACAGATGTCCATCCCTTCACCCTGAGCCTATCTTTATCCTTTAAGGTAAGATGAGAGTCTTGTATTCATTTGGTTATAGCAAATTTCTTCAACATGTGTATATCATTAAGGTATTTAACTTCTCCATTATATATGAAGCTCAATTTAGCAGGATACAGGATCCTGGGCTGAACATTGTTTTGTTTTAGGAGATTGAAGGTTGATGACCATCCTCTTCTGACTTGAAAGGGGTCAGCATAGAGATCTGCAGTCATTCTAATATTCTTCCCCTTGTAGGTTATGATTTTCTTACATCTGGCTGCTTGCAGGATTTTTTCCTTCATATAAACTTTGGCAAAGTTAATTACAATGTGTCTAGGAGATGCTTTATTTGGGTTGAGTTGTGTTGGGGTTCTGAAACTGTCTGCTATCTGGATTTCAGTATCTCTTGCCGGGCTTGGGAAGTTCTCCTCAATTATCTCTTGGAGTAGATTATCTGTGCCTTTTGGACCATGTCCTCAATTATCTCTTGGAGTAGATTATCTGCCTTTTGGACCACCCTCTTCTCTTACAGGGATTCCTATGAGGCGAATGCTCCTTTTTTTTTTTTTTCTTTTTTTTTTTGGTTTGGCCAGGGCTGGGTTATGAACCCACCACCTCTGGCATATGGGGCCAGCACCCTACCCTTCTGAGCCACAGGTGTCGCTCCGCGAATGCTCCTTGGGAGTGGTCTCACAATTCTCTCAGGGAATGATCCATTTTTGTTTTCCACTTCTCTCTTCTTCTTTGAGTGTTTGGGAGTGTTCAAAAGCTTTGTCTTCAATGTTAGAGATCCTTTCTTCTGCTTGCTCCATTCTGTTACTGAGGGATTCTACTGTATTTCTCAGATCTTTGAGGGCTGCAAGTTCTTGCCTCAATGTGTAAAAATCTTTGGTGAATTTGTCTTTGAATTCATTGAATTCTTGAGACAACTTTTGAATTGCTCCTTGAATTTCTAGTTTCATCTTTATCTCCATTCTGTTAATCTTATTTGCAATTCAAATTCTGAATTTGATTTCTGACATCTCAGCCATTTGTTTATGAATGAGATCTTCTGTTGTGTCTCCTTTGTCATTCCTTGGGGGAGTTGATCTACTCTGATTATTCATGTTGCCAGAGTTTTTCTGCTAATTCCACCCCATGATTCTTTTTCATGTTTTGGTTAGAGATACTGGCAAGGTGAAATTGAATTGAGGGCTCCTGGAGTTGTAATTAACTAGCCTTTTACCAAAGAACTGGGACTAGTGATTGCAGCTTTTCCTTTAGAGCTTTACAAAGGTCCCATTCAGTACTACAGCTTGAAACTCTGGGGATGTGCTTGTTGTGGTGGGGATAGATGGCTCTGACCTGTATTCAGCTAGTCTCTGTCCAATCTAAGTGAGTTAGTGACTTTGGGCTAAAATCTCAGCTGTGGAGTTATACAAGTAACTAAGACATTGCCTCCCCATAGGCAACGACTAGAAGGGGAGAATCCCACACTCCCACAACAACACAACCAGGGTCCAACCTTGGCGGGTCCCTGGGTGATAGGCCCTGGTCAAGAGTTTCAAACCAATTGTCCCAGTCAACACAAACACTGATCAGGTGGAGATCAAAAAGTGTTCAGCATCTATGCAGTTAGGGTTCACTGGCAGCTCAAGAATTACTCACTCCGGTACTCTGTGGTGTCAGAAAGGCGCCCAGCAAAATAGTAGTCCAGGGGAAATGGTGCCTCCTTATCCTCCTTGCACCTCAATCACACCCAGGCCACACCCTTGGGGCTGTGGCCCACTTGCATCCAGTGAGCAAATGTGCTTGGGATTTGGGACTGCTAGAGTCAGAACTAAGTCAATGCCTCGTCTGTGAAGCGACCACACTCTGCCACCAGACGGCTGGGGGAAATGAAGTCTGATTACCTTGGGTGCTCAATGGAAACTGGAGAGTATTCCACCTGGGTTTATTCCAAACCAGAGGTTAAGAAAACAGCAAATGTTTTTTGCCCTCAGGGACCATGCCACTGCCCTAGCTGTTCTGGTCCTCTGGTATCCCTGTGATACAAGATCTAGCTCCCTCTGGCACTCCACAGAATTGAGGAGGTCTCTCTGAAATTTGACCCCACTGGGATAGCTCTAATAATGCTGCTGCTAGGTGGGAGGTGTCTCCACTCAGGTTCCCATGCCTCAGTGGTTCCCAAGCCTCCACCCATCATACAGAGATCCAAGCCTCCTCCCACTGCTGAGTTGCTCTTTCTCAGAGCCAAGCCAGTCACCTTCCTGCCTGTGCCTTTCTGCACTATTATCAGATTCACAGGTACAGTGTAGCGCGCTGCCTCAGACCATGTAATGCCCAGTCTTAACAAAGAACTGGGAACATTCTGGTCTCTGCAGGTGTTAGGCTTCTAGACCGTCAGGCCAGGGGGAAGGGTGGACTGGGAGTTCAAAGTGGCAGGGAAAATATTTGTTTAACCTTCATGCCAGACAAGAGAATGCCCAGGATCAGAGACAGCAGAGACTCTCTGGAGAAGGAATCCCAGCTTCTAGCAACTTGCTCCTGAAATTTGTGTCCTTGGAGTTGCAACTTGCCTCAGCAGAGAAGATGTGCAATTATCAATCTCTTCTCTCAGCTTGGCTCCCACCTTTCAGCTTTGTTGGATTCTTTCTGACCGTTATCTCTCCCTCTGGATGAGAGCCTCTGTGAAAGCTGGCTTCAGTTGGCTAACATTCCCCCACTCCCCTTTGCTCTTGTTGAATGTAAAAATTGGAGTTAGGAAAAATAGCTGAAAATAGCCAACCCGAGGTTTTAGCAGAACACAAAGCACATTGAAACAAAACTAACAAAACAAACAAACAAAAAATCTGACACACAAACGCACAAACAGACACACAATCAAAAACAAAAACAGAAAGAAACTTGAATAGCCTCATGTAAGCAATCTCAGCAACCCTAAAAGGAAGGGGAGGGCTCAGTGCCAATAGCCCAGTAGCCAGGGTGCCAGCCACACACACCAGAGCTGGCGGGCTCCAACCTGGCCCAGGACCCGCCAAACAATAATGACAACCACAACCAAAAAACAGGTGGGTGCTGCAGTGGGCACCTGCATCCCCACCCTACTGGGAGGCTCAGGCAAGAGAACAGCTCAGCTCAAGAGAGTTAGAGGTTGCTGTGATCTGCAATATCACAGCACTCCACCGAGAGTAACATGAGACTCTGTCTAAAAAAAAAATAACAATTACTCCTAAAATGAAGAAAATGGAAAAAAATGAAAAAGAACAAGGAAGGAGAGAGAAAATAAAGGCAACAAAATTATATATATGAGAGACTACATATGCCATAGGGATCCACTTTAGTAGGAATATATTTATGTTGCAATATACTTTCTGGACACCAGGTGGTGCCATGAGTGGTTCCCAGGTTTATACTTTTCTCCATGCTTAAATTTTTCTTGGTGTTGCCTGATTACCTGCGTGGCGCTTAGACCCTGCCCAACTGCTGATTCCACCGATCTCAAAAATCTTCACCGGCAGGTTTCTCAAATTCTCCCTGCAACAGTTCTCGTGAAGTGCGGGATATCTTGGGCCAGTTGAGAATGTAGGATGAGTGTGGGTAAGACTCAAATCACTGCACCTGCCTGCAGGGACACCATCTCCCAAATTCCAAAACAAAGGCCTTTTCCTCTCCGGAATCTTTCCTGTCTAAGTGTCTCTCCCACCACCTAACCGCAGTGGTGCTGCACCAGACAGCACCCCACTCTGGCGCCTAATTCCACTGGAAGTCCACACTTCACCAATCTTTCCACACCTTACCTAGTTTCCCCACAAACTGGAAATTGCCATCCTCCATAGTGGGGCTGGTTGCCGCTGCTGCCACCCGTAGCTGTTGCAGCCCAGAGCAGAACCTTTCCTGGTAGTCTCCTCAGCTCAGGATTACACTCCAAGTCCAGCAATCCGCCACCTTGCTGCACACCCCAAAAGGCCTCTCCACACCAGTATTCCAGGCAGGGAATGATCTAGCCCACTCACTCTCACCTGTTGTTCCAGGAGAGCTGAGCTAAACGTCCTTCCCGTCCACCATCTTGCACCTCCTCTCTTTTTACCTTCCCTAAGAATGCCTAAAACTTTTTTCCTACTCAGTAATTTGCTCTTAAACTGTCTTTATCATGCTATTTATTCAGTCTCTTTTCTTTCTTTCAGCTGTTATTTTTATATCTAACCTTTAATTTATTCTTCAGATTCTTGTTCCTGTTTTATATTGCTAGTTTCTTTCTTTCTATATTTCAGTATATTTGTCATACAAAATGTACCTTTTGTATCCTCTATTCGCTAATCTCTGATGTTATTAGCTACTCTGTCTGATAATATGTATCAGAAAATGCTGAATGCCAGACTTTAATTTGTGTCTCTCTTGGTATTAAATAAATTTGGAGACATGAAAGGGGATGAAGCAGGGTTGGGGAGTTTCATGCACTCTAGATCCACTGTTTTCTTCCTTGCTTATCCTCATCAGACGAGGACTGTTGGTGGTAAGATCACTTGCTTATTATCCGATCACGCTTATCTTCATGGATTCACTCTTAAATTCTTGAAAAGAAAGGGAGAAGGCAATTGCCTTAGTTCATAATCAACGAGCCTTGCATCCCAGAAGAAGGCAGTAGGAAATGAATGGTATAGGAGCCAGCTTGGATCTGTTTGCACCCACTAGATTGAACTATCAGATTTTTGCAATAACCTTGAGATTGTTTTATGGATATTGGTGACCTAAGTTCTTATCAGTATACGGCTTCTGTGTTTGGGTAGCAAGCGATGATCTCCCCAAGTTAACACAAGAGAAAAGAACAGGTAAAATAAAAGGTTTTTCTGACTACAGTGAATAGCTAAGGACAATCTGTAGTCTTCCTGGTGACTATAGATTTTTCTCTTTTTGCAAGTTTTTGTTGTAACTGATTATTTTTTTTTGTTCTTCTGATACTTTCTTTCCTGTAACTTTTCTAGTTTTTCAGGAGGAATCCAGCAGGAGTCTTCTGACGGTTTTTCTGCTCACCATCTATTTCATTTCTCCTTCATTCCTTCCCTCTCTCCCTCCCTCCTTCCCTTCCTTCTTTTCTTCTTCCTTCCCTCCCTCCTTCTCTTTCAATCTTTCTCTCTCTCTTCCCCTCCTTCCCTGTCCTCCTCTCCCCTCCCTCTTCTTTTCCTTCCCTTCCTTTGTCTTCCTTTCTGGCCCCTAAACCCCAGATAAGGGAAGTAGTAAGGTTCAAGGAGGAAATAAGGGCAGCGGTTAGCAGCAGAAGAATGCTAGTCCTTTATTCCTCTATCCCTTCTCAAGCCCAGCCCTAATCATTTTCTATTCTGCACAGGCTCTTAGAGGTTTGAAACACCTCTGAGAAGCTCCTCACTTCTCTTCCACTGAAGGTGTTTGCCCAAAGAGAGGAGTGGTCATTGACACTGGCAATGTTCAGCAAATTTATTTATTCATTGTCTCTTTCTTAAAAATCATTGTGAGTTTTTCTTATTTTATAGTTATTCTATTGTCATTTTCTTCACCATTTCCTGGGTTTAATTGCTTCCATATTCTTTATGGCTCATATGGTCCAAGAATTTTCAGACCCCTGGAGTTTTTAGTCACAATAGCTTAAAGTACAATTGTTCTAAGAGAAACCCAATAATTGCACAAATATTCTTGGGAAAAGTTCAATCCTGTCTGTTTCATCCATAAAATCCAGAATTCTCAAGAACTTGTTGGTCTTTGAAATATATATATTAGTATACATATATATATCTTAATGAAAACTTCTACTCTTTTTTTAGAAAAGGACAGTTAAAAATGATTATCTCTGGAAGGAAGTAGAGTTGAACTTTTTCTCAGTTTCTTTTTTTATTTCCCCAGTGATATAGTTTAATTATAAAACATATAAGAAAAAGTGTTTAAAATGAGTATGGATTAAAAACTAATAAAATATTAAGGAAATGGCTAAAACTTTAGACTCATTACTAACCTCTGTCATCATGTTGAACTCTGTCATCAATAAGATGATCATTTTGACATCTGGAAGATAAATTTCTTTTCAAGTTATTCCATAAATAAAATCTCTGACTTTCCTTCTGATATTTTATACTTTAGAAATTTATATTAATATAAGATAAAAATATATTATGATATCTGATTCTTGAAAAAAATTACATTTATTAATATATAAATATAAACATAAATTAAATTAACATATAAATATAATAGCAGAGGTTTTTGCTTTCTAAACTTGGATTAGCATGTGAAATTGTTTTTTCAACACTGGCTAGTCAAGCATGTTTTCTACACAGCAAACTTGTTTTTTGCCTTCTTACAGTAGTAATTGAGACAAATAAAAAAAGAAAAACGTTTCTTCCATAAACTTTACACAGAGGAGCAGAGATAAGGTCTTCTCTTCAGCCCTTGGAATGAAAACTGCCATGCAAAGTACTAGAGATTTAAAGTATCAAGATTTATTTATTGGCTAATACAAATTTTTATTTAATGGCTGGGCGTGGTGGTTCACGCCTGTTATCCTAGCACCCTGGGAGGCTGAGGCGGGTAGATTGCTTGAGTTCACGAGTTCAAAATCAGCCTGAGCAAAAGCGAGACCCTGTCTCTATGAAAATAGAAAAACTGAGGCAAGCGGATCGCTTGAGCCCAAATTGGAGGTTGTTGTGAGCTATGCCACCACAGCACTCTACCCAAGGCCACAGATTGAGAATCTATCTCAAAAATATATATATATTTATTGGGCTTCCAAACTAATCATGATTGTTCTTCATAAAGCTGAGATGGTTCTGTGATGAGAAAGAGAAGTGGCAACTATTTAAAGCATATGCCCACTTTGATATAGACACACAACATTTCCATTTGCACATACATTGCTAATGTTTTCCTCTGAAACCTTGTATTTCTTCACACATTTGGTTAACCATATGCCTTTGATGACAATCCAATCTCGAAGCATGGCTTCTTACAGGGAATGAGAAGTATAATTAAGCTAAAAGTTTAGAGTAAGTCTGTAATGCATTTTGATTTTTCACGAGGTTCTAATCCAGTTAACAAAACGTTTCCAGATGTGCAATCTAGTTCCAGATCAATTTTTATGTATGAACAGAAAACATAAGGCTAAATTACAAAAATATAATATGTATATTCTTTGTTGTAGAATCTCCATTTGGAACATCATCTTGAAATTATTAAGCTCAAGAGAAGCTGTACAGAGCAATTTCAGTTTTTCAATTTTATATTTGTTCTCAAATTGAGCAACCATAATCTCCGAGAACCTAGGCCTTAGACATTAATTTAGAGATTTAAGATATTCAAATGGACACTCAGAATGGAAAGGGGGCTGGTACAACAAATTTGTAAGTTCAGGAGAAGCGTGTTTGTTTCTAATTATCTGATTCTGAGTGTTTCCTAACTCACTTGTTCATTAACTTAATAATGTGTCTGACCTTATGCTGTGGATTAGTATAGCGTCTCTGAAAGAGCTTAGAGTCTATTGGAATAGTCAGAAACATGAATATATCTAAAAGGATAAATAGGTTAAACATTGAGGGACACAATTCCTTAGCTTGAAGCTTCAGTCTTAGCAATGATATGAGTGTGGTAACAGCACAGGGAACTTCAGATATTCCGTTTCCAGTGATACAGTTTAATGCAGTAGCGCTTATAGATAAAGCCAGAAAAGTAGTCAGCAAACAGGAGAGCCAGGGCTTTTCTTACTTGCCTGTAAGAAGTTGTTTTCTTGCATTGGGAATCAAGTCACAAGCCTTTTCTAGACTATAGAGATTTGGGCCAAACAGAAATGTTTAGATCATAAACATATTACATCTTCAACTAAAGTGAGCATACCCATAAACTGTGCCATGGGATTGTCCCCAAGAAAAGTGAGTACTTATGGTCATCAAAATTCATACAAAAAATGTTTATTGCAGCTTTTTTCATAATAGTTTCAAACCAAAACAATTCGAGTCTCTAGCAACAGAAAAAATGGATAACTATGTTATGGCATGTTCATATGATAGACCATATCAATGGCAAAGAACAAATAGGGTAAATCCGCAGACACTGATTACATAGATGCAACTATGTAGCTAAACCTCAGAGACACAATGAGGAGCAAAATCAGCCAGATACAAAGAGAACATATAATTAATCCCACTTTTATAAAGTTCATGAATAGTCAAAATGCATTTTTTTCTTGCAATGAAAACTTTTTATTTCAAAACACAAGGGCTGCCCGGAAAAATCCCACCCATGTGTGTATCTATTTTTCGCGTTACATGGCTGCCTACTTTCTGGTGTATCAGGGGGTACAAATGTTTTTGGTTACATGGATCAATTTTGTAATGCTTGAGTCAGGACTTTATGAGTGGCCATCACCCAGATAGTGTTCATTGTACCTATTAGGTTGTTTTTCCGCCTATCCCTTCCTTCCCTGTGCTCTCTGCTTAATTCCCACTAAGTTTTACTCTCCTCTGTGCATGTGTGGTCATCGGTTAGGTCCAATTTAATATCGAGTACACCTGGTATTTATTTTTCCAACTTGAGATACTTCACTTAGGATAATGCTCTTTAGTTCCATCCAAATTATTGCAAAATGCATTAATTCATCTTTTTTATGACTGAGTGGTATTCCATGGTGTACATACACCACATTTTGTTAATCCATTCAGGAATTGATGGGCACTTGGGTTGATTCCACATCTTTGCAATTGTGAAGTGTGCTATAATAAACTTTGTGTGCAGGTGTCTTTTTGCTAAAATGATAAGTAGGAAGTAGTGAGATTGCTAGATTGAAGGGCAGGTCTACTTTTAGTTCTTTGAGAAATCTCTACAGAGTTTTGCATGGAGGTTATATTAATTTGTAGTCCCACCAACAGTGTATATAATTTAGGTAAGCTTTGGGGAGAATATTGACTGTGAGGGGCCATGAGGGAGCCTACTGGGATACTAAATTGTTCAATACTGTATTCATAATTACACGAATGTATACACACATATGCAAAACTAATAAACTCACTGAGCTACACACTTGGGCATGTATTTTATACATTAATACCCATTAAAAATACTAGTCAGTGGAAATGACTGGAATCTTTACTTTCCTCTTGAATTTTGTTTGTCTTTGTATGCACATGCATTAAAATGAGATTAATGTTAAACTTTAATGGAGAGAACTGCATTTAAACCACAGATGAGTTTATGAGAGGTGAGATAGTATCCAAATATTTTGGCTTCTTGGAGCTTCATTTTGTTGCCTGTAAAGGAGAGGTAATAATAACTACTTCATAGAAATTTGTTTTTGTTTTTGTTTTTGGCCGGGGCTGAGTTTGAACCCACCACCTCTGGTATATGGGGCTGCTACCCTACTCCTTGAGCCACAGGTACCGCCCTACTTCATAGAATTGTGAGAACTCAACAGGAAGTGATTTTAGTCCATGTCCCAAGCTTAGGGTGTAAGACAGGGTGCCAAAGGTAGAGAAGGAAAGTGAAACTGCTCCAAGAAGTTTGTCAAGGATAAGTTATACTAGTTTTTATAATAAATTTGTCATTTCACATTCTGTTATCTTTCTAGGATGAAGTATTTTTTCTTTTCTCGTGACCCTTCTTCTCTCCTTTCCTCCCTTCTTCCATGTCTTTCTTATTTTCTGTTTCTTCCTTTCCTTCCTTTGTTTTTGTAATATCATTAATATTAAGGACTCAGGTGATGATTGAAATAGAATTATTCTCTTTTCCCCTCAACCTTTATACATATATAATAATGTACTTATGAATAGAATGACAATACTAATACTAACACCAGTCATATTTTGACTAAAAACAATTTAAAATTTTTGCATTTTTTTCTTCATTTTCTTGTTAGGCGTACTATGTCTGCATTGTCAGAGCACACACCTTTGATATATTATACTTTACCTTTTTTAGCCGCTAGCTACTCTTAGTTCTACACGTCACTACAATATCTAATCTTCATCGTCAGTCAGTCAGCATTTCTGTAGACATTTTGGTTGCCAGATCTATTAATTACTAGGTTCCTCAAAGCTCAAAGGAATATTGTTTTTTTAAAATTTCTCCATGTTGAAAACAGATACATTTTTGTATTTGAAAGTCAGTTTTAGCAAATATATAATCCTTAATGTACATTTTTCTCCTTGATTAGCATAAATGTAGTACTCCATTTCTTCTGATGTAAAGCATTGCGCTAAAAATCTGGTGTTAACCAAAATTTCTTTTCTTTTCTTTTTTTTTCCTTAATGCCAAAAAACATTTTTCCTATTCTTTAGAGTCTAATAATTTTACTAGACTATGTATTGATGTTCGAGTTTCAGAAATGAGGCACACCCTTTCAGTATGTAATTACTAACTTACTTTGGGGGCTTTCCAAAATGCTGTCTTAGCATGTGGCGCTTAGTCCTATACCCTTGCTTTATGTTCTTATTCAGGATTTCCTCTTATCTGGTTGATAAATCTTCTCTATCACTTTCTCTTAATCTTATTTATCTCTCTTTCCCTTTCTTTTGACCTTGTATTTATAATAAGGCATTACCTATCATGTTTATTGCTTTCGTATTCTTCCAAGTTTAGTTTTTATTTCTAAATGATTATTATATTCTTAATTCTTTCCAAAGTTCTACTTTATTTCTTATTTTTTTCTAATTTAGATTTTTCATTTTTAAAATATTTTACATGATTGTCTTAGTGTCTTTCAACTACTTTGGACATAGCAAATTAGAGTTTACATTTGTTATGATTACAGTTTATATTATATATTTTGTTACATCTCCTAAGGTCAGTTTATGGAGGTGGAACAATTATCATATTTATTTTAAAAAGCTTGAAGTATTTTTATATTTATTACTATTTTTTATGCAAATGAATATTATTTCTACAAGTTGTCTAATTTTGATATTATACTGTGCCTTAAATGAAAGATTAACTAATATATCAAGAAAAAATTCTAATTAGTTAAAACCGTTTAACTAATTCTCATTAGTTTGAACTGTGCATTTTAAAATTCAGCTTTCTAGTATTTTATTCTATTTTGTTTCTATTATATTTTAATTATTTTATTCTCTCATTATTTGCTTTGTTGAGAGTACCTAAAATGTAAATGTAATCTTTTTCACTTGAAAAATGGCCATTTTAGAAAAAAAAAACAAAGATTTTTAGTCCTCACTGATCCATTTAGACTTCACCTAAGCTAATACAGCAAAGATTAAAAAAAATTTTTTTAAAGCACATTTTCTTTTTCCTTCTGTGTCCCCCAATCTTCCAGAATGTAGCACACATTGGCTTTGGTCTTATCTATGCAAATTGACCACCTGGCCTCTCATGTAAATTAGTCATGTTTTTTAAAAGGATAAAAGATTGTGGAAATGTAATGTTTTTTAGTGCCAAAACCTTCTGACTTTCCTAGATCATTTTAAAGTAACTAATTCAATTTTAATGGCTTATTCTTCTAAGTTGCCTTGATAAAATCCCAACTTATAAGATGGTATTGTGAAGCAGCAATAGAAATCCATGGGATATCAAGCTTAAACTCCAGATAAATGTCTTTCTTTATCAAAAGATTTTTATGAAAGTTAAATAAAACAGAATTCTTGACAGGGTTGTTTAGAAATAGAAAATTATACAAATATGAATATTACTTTCTCTCATTACTTTTATGAATTTTAGCTTCTTTTTAAAATCTGTTTCCTGTTCTATTGGAATTTGCTTGGATATGTATATGGTTTCTTTTACTTAACAGAATCCCTTCTAAAATGAGACTTATAATGGATTCTTATTAAAATGGCATAAGTGTCAGTGTGAGATTGGAGGGGGGAAATTAGTTCTAATAACTGCAGTAGAGTTCAGCACTCAATCAATTTGCATATATTGAGTTAATTTCTCTTAAATATACCATCGTTATAAGTTCCATGTAAGCCTGGGTGAGGTATATTAAAATTCTAATAATGTCATAGAGCTATTTATTTCTTCAATACATCATGGTTCAGTCTCTTATTTCTTCCAGTCTGAACTTTTTCCTGGTTTCTCTGACAGCATGTGGTTGAGAATGATAATCTAGTCAGTTTGCAGGGAGTGATATGCCTCTCTCAGCCATCAGACAATGGACGTGTATGTATGTGTGTGCGTGTGTGGGGGGGATCCATCACATGTCAACACAGAGGATTAAAAATTAATGTCCGTGTATAAGTATTCATCATATTGCTGCTGCCAGGGATATATTTATCAAGAGAATTTAATTAATCAAATGCAGGGCATCACTGTCTTCTCAAGCTTGCCTCAGGAAGGAAGGCATATGCTTGAATCCAAGCTGGGAAAAGAATGATGAAAACTATTTTCAGACCTGAAACTACCTCCGATTGACTTTGTAGAGTAAAATAAGTTATAGGGTGTTGTGAGAAAGCCGCTTTTCTCATTACACGGAAATGCTGGTTACTAATTAATTAGTATCTCCAGGCCGATGCAGAAGAAATATGGTACATGGCAATGTTATCAAGGGGGATTTTGGAGCTGATATACTACTGGTCAGTTTAGTAAGTTTAGCCAAAAGCGTTTGCTTCCTTGAGAAAAGGGAAATATAACTTCATCCTTTCCTGCATCGGTTTAAGGCATAAAAGAAATTGTTTTCTATAGTCTGTGGAAATTTTTCCTCCTTTTATAAATGGAAAAGAAAACCTACAGGTACTTTACAGCTCTGTGTGCACAACTGCTCTTTGTTTGGTGTAGAGATTATAAAATAATCATGATGATGATGATGGCTAACACATGTTAGTGCTTTCTATGTTTTAGGCAATGTTTTAAGCACCTTATGTTATTAATCCTGCTGAGACCCAGGAAACTTTAGTAACTTGCAAAAGGCTACACAGATAGAAATAAACAGGATTCAGCCCTGGGCCAGGCTGGCTCAGAGGCTCGTTCTCTTCACTACTACCCTGGTGCTTCTAGTGAACACACAGTGACTGATTACGACCTTCAGAATTATGCCCAGACTTAAGTGAAGAACAGGTACTGGACTATGCTCCCAGCATTGACGATCCTGGCCCCACATACCGAGGACCAAATGTATAAAGGAGACACACTTTTTCATTCATTCTGTATCACCAGTATTAACTGGATGCCTGTTCTGTGTAAGGGTGTATGCTAGGCAGTGTGACAATACAAAGATGAATCAGATGCCTAAGCAATGTACAGATAGAGGGGAAATACTATAAATAACTGTAATGAGAGCAGGCAGTGATAAGAGCCACAAAAGATGTACAGAATTCCTTTGATGTAAAAGATGAGAAGAAAACATGTTTTCTTTCAAGAAATAGGCAGTTTATTTTCTTTCCTCTATGTCTGAATGGCAAAATCAGGATCATAGATACTATAACTTAGTTTGACATTAGCAGGAAATTTTAATCAAACACGATGTATGGGTGATAGTTCGTCGGAATATATTCGGATCTTCTCCATGCTCTCATTTGGTTTATCCTTTTTTCCTGTATTATCCACATGCTTGAACTTCCGTGCCATTTAGAAATGTGAACATGAATAATTAAACATAAAGTTAAATATTTCTGCTTAACTATGACTTTATAAACAAAGGGAGATTATTTTCACAGTCTGATTCTAGGTATCATTTAGTGTAAACTGTAAATGATAGTTTAGGTGGTAGGTGAGTAAACTATAGAATTTTTGTATTTCTTTAATTCTCTCTTTTTCTCTCCCTCCCTCCTTTCCCCTTTTCCTTCTTCCCCACCCCTCCCTCCCCTCTCACTCCATCCCTTCTTACTATTCTTTCTTTCCTCCTCCCTTCCTCTTTCCCTTCCACTGTTCCCCTCTCCTTTTTCTCCCCCTCCCTCCCCACTCTCTTTCTCTTTTTCTTGTTCTTTTTTTTTTTTTTACTTTTTTAAGGAAGTTAATCCAATAGATTTATGTATCATTAGGTTAAGAATGATGAAATCATTGAACTATTGACTTCATAAGTAGGTACTCATTAACCAAATAAAGCTGAGTTTTACCTTTTACTTTACAAAGGCAATTGCAAATTTAATAACATTTGGTGGCACATAATTTACACTTAACAGTCCACCAATCATACTAAAAAAAGCTGATATTTAATAACTCATGTATAATGTATGACAAAGATATTTCTAATTTACATGATATAATTAATATGCTTTATATAATATTTTAAAATTCTGATTTTTAGTACATGATATTATCATTATCTTTGAAACAATTAATTTAACAGGTGTATAAGAAACAAAATAATTGTATAATATAGTTTAATTAAAATAATTGACCTGAGCATATAAGATTATATATAAGAATAGATTCTGTCATCTAAAATAGTCTTTACATAATATTTGTAAAATATTCCTGACTATTATATAGCAATAAGATCCAGTTATAAAATTTGTTTGATATAAAAACAGTAACTAACTGAATTATCTAGTTGGATGTTTGCCAATAACAGACACTAAAAATTTGAATTCTTATCCTTATGGTGTTCTGACTATGAACTTGAAATGAACCCAAATATATTAACTATATTGATATTTTTAAATAAGATGCTCCTACTAGTATTACATCCATATGTGCTGGCTGTAATTGGGAAAAATTAGATTTAATATTTACATGAAGTCAGGCCCCAAAAACAGCTGTTCCCAAGGCCTGTGTCCCCTTTGGGGTTTTATAACTCGAATGTCCTGAGTGCATATACCTGCTATCCATTACAGAAGGATGAAGTGCATTTAAAACAATTGTGAAAAAGATCTAAATTACTGAAGTTTTATAAATAATTTTACTGATGACCCTAAAGCATAACAGACTTTAATTAATTACTCATATTCAATGTGGGCATAGTCATACCCTCAAAGCAGCCATATGCATAGAACAGTTTAAATGATTGCATATTTGTACAAAATGCAAAAATATAAAGTACTTACGAGGTTCAGTATAACTGCCATGGGACTATATCATGCTTATTGTACTTCCTTTTCTAGTATTTCTGGAATTGTGTGAATGATTCATATAGACTCATATTTTGTACAGCTCATTTGGCAAAGTAATAGACTAAGAATTATAATCCCACCCTAATGAAAACTTCCACAAGATATTTTCCTAAAATAATTGATATTATATTATTTAGGATATTCATATTTTGGTTAAAATGATATTAATTCCCCAAATAACAATTGTGAGATGAAACTATGCCTATCTTAATTGAGTTGCAAAGTAATTAAATTTTTATATAAATTTTTGCTTGGTTAAAGGAGTAAGTTCTATGTTCTTGCATATTATCTTAACTTAATGGAGAAGGGAAATTTGTCCATTAGAGGAAAAAGTATATAAATTAATAATAATAAACTTTGAAAATCATATGCAGTTTTTTTTTTGTTTGTTTGTTTGTTTGGCTGGGGCTGGGTTTGAACCTGCCACCTCTGGCATATGGGGCTGGCACTTACTCCTTTGAGCCACTGGCGCTGCCTCATATGCAATTTTTTAAAAAAACTTACCCTGGTTTTCCAACCACTCCACATGCCAGCTAGTATAGATTTGCTTTGAAAATGCTGATCACTGTCAAGACTTGTAAAGGATTTGAGATTTTACTCTACTTATAGACTAATGAGTTAACCTGTTTTATGAGTTCTAGCAGAACACGAGACTCTTGTGCCAGAGACAATGGACTTTTTACTCCTAGCACAGCAAGCAGTATGAGCTTCACATATGTTCACATCCTCTTGTCTCAGTTCTCATGGTGCAGAGAGGCACATGGGCTCTGGTAAGTACTGAACTTGCACTAAGTTTAAGGCCATTACATTCACAGGATGTAGCTGGGGAATGATAAGCTTAGGGAATTTTATAATGAGCTGAAAACACACCTGTCCATTCTTTGCCCTGTAGGGAGATACTATATTATCCTAGAGGGTTTGTTTACTCTATGTCAGAGGGATACATACAATGTTTGTCTGCCAAAGCTATTTGCTATACAAACATCCTTGAAAAGAGTCCACAATAATATGTGGTTGGTCCTTGTTCACAAAATATGAGATATCTGTGTAGAATTATTTCCAAATACTTGCATCCCTTGTTTCTACTTTGTCTTTGCTATGATGGCTATTTCCAAGAGTGCAACATTCTGGTTAACTAGTCTAGCTGATAGAAATTGGGACCACATCTATTTAATTGGTCTTATCAAAGTTTAATTAACCATCCCTGTATGTGTCATAATTGTATCCTTGGAAAGCAAGATGATTTCTCCTTAAGTTTCTGTATTGGTCTTGAGATAAGCCTTGTGAGGAAAGATGTATTAGAGATTGTCCATCTCCACCTCGTCCTGCATTCATATCAACCCTGGGCTGTGAGTCCAGGCTGAACTGAACACCTTCCTGAGTTGAAGTTATGGAGTTCCTCAAACACGTGATAGTCTCTTATGACCACAAACAAGGTATAAACCTTTATGCTTCGGGGAGGAACCATATGAAAGATGCCTGCCTCCTATATGAAAAATAAAATTCTAATAGTGTTCCTGAAAAGAATGTCTTGCTCACAATTGATGGTGTTTCTCCTATAGGACCTACATCAGTCTTGAGCACAAGTTGAAAGTGCTTCCAATGTAGTCTCCTGGCTAGATGGTAGGCTTTAAGGTTCCAAATAAAGTTTGGATAATTAATTATATTCCTTCTTCTTAGATAAACTATAGTTTTCCCAAACTACATGCTGATTGACATTCCTGTGTACCCTCAATGAATGACTGGAAATTGAGGTGGGGAAACTATTCATAGGTATTTTGGGAGTTAGAGTCATCTAATTCACTTCTTGGTAGACATTGTGAGAAAGTTAAGAGAAATGGTAATCAAATTATACTTAGAGTCATTTGGAGAGGGGTAATAAACTGAGGATTTAGTTGAATGTAAGGTGCTAAAATTAAACTTGGGAAATCTTCCCTGGGATATTTTCCTTCATCTGGAAGACTCCCCAGGAGAAAGAAAATGATAACTGATTTTCTTCCCTTCCGTTTCTTCCTCAGATGCCAGGGTTGTTACTCTTCCTTCATCTCCACAAATCAGTGAGCCCATTCCATCTTTTTACCAGTCATTCCCTACTCAGTACCCAAGGATCAGGTGAAAGAGGGAGAAGGGCAGCTTCATAAAATACCTACCTACATGTTACCCACTTTGGCCTGTATGGGCTACCCTAGAAATACTCAGTAAAAGCATACTACCAAATGGTCATTATCCTTATGGTCTAAGATTATGGTAAGTCCACAAGAGACCCATGTAGCTGGACTTGAATTATGCTTGAATCTCCTAGGCTCTATTTTAGCTGGGCAGCCACCGAGATGAAGCAATAACCAAACCAGCCTGGAGCTGTGCTGCCTTTTGGGAAAAGAAAGTAGCATCATGACCAGGAATGGTCGGAATGGAATGTCAAATTTTCATCATCGGTCTAGCCATCCCCTATTCTTTTGTTATCATTAGTGACCAGGAAGTGTCAAGAAGGGATTATTCCTTTCTGATAGGATTGTGGTCAGTGACTAAACTACCTCACTAATGTGTGTGGATCAGGAGGGAATAAGAAAGATAAATATAGAAAATGTTTTGAGTCAAATTTTGAGGAGGTTAATGTTTTTATTTCTTTTTTTTTTTAAATTTCAGATTACTATAGGGGTACATATGATTAGGTTACATAGTTTACTTTTGTAAGGTTTAAGTCTGGGTTGTAGCCAGGCATGGTGGTCATGCCTATAATCCTAGCCCTCTGTGAGCCCAAGGTGGGGGCATTGTTTGAGCTCAGGAGTTTGAGGCCAGCATGAGCAAGAGTGAGACCTGATCACTACTAAAAATAGAAAAACTAGCTGGGTGTCATATTGGGCACCTATAGTCCCAACTACTTGGGAGGCTGAGGGACGAGGATAACTTTAGCCCAAAAGTTTGAGGTTGTTGTGAGCTGTGATGATGCCAGGGCACTCTACTCAGGCGATAGAGGCAGACTTTGCCTAAAATACATACATACTACATAAGTAAAAAGTCTGTGTTATAGATTTGCCTTTTATTGAGGAAGTGTGCCATATACCTATGCAATGTATTTGTTTGGTGGAAATTTACCGCCCCCCACATCCTCACTTGAATTTAATTGAGTTTTAAATTTTAAAACTGAGTAATACCAGATGCTTGGGGATGGAAGGTTCATTGAATATCTTGCTGAGTGGTGTTTGCAATAAAAGGTATAGCATTATCTAAGTGCAGACGTCCTGGAAAGAGAGATCTGGCCTTTGGCATTGACCATGAAGGTAATTTCCAAGCCCTTGCAATGTCCTGCCTGATAAAAGTATATTTGTTTATTTGGGGGGCTTTGAGTCATAGTGTGATTTACAGTGAAGACTTTGGGTCATGCAATATCAGTTGATCTCTTGAGGGGCTGGAGACGTTGGTCAGTCATGTAGGAGGCCAACTAGATTTATGTGAACAAACCCCAATTAAAAATCCGAATAGCCAGACTCAGGTGGTCAACCATACACTGTGCACATTGCAACAGTGATTCTGGAAGTTCAGGCTGCCCATAAGTCTATGTGGAGAGGACAGCTAGAAGTTCCATGTTCAAAACTTTCTTGGACTCTGCCCTATGCACTTCCTCCCTTGACTGATTGAATATCTTTATTTATCTTTCCCTATGATAAATTATAACTGTAAATATAACAGCTTTCAAATTCTGCTAATTCTTCCGGTGAATTATAGATCCTATGTGTAATCTTGGGACCTCTGAATCTGTTACTGGTGGCAAAAGTGAGTGCAGTCTGTGGACTGCCTGTTAACATCACAATGACTCTTTAGTGTCAGACACCAAAACACTGTGGCCAGTGTAGACTGTAATAAAAAGTCTATAACTTAAAAGTGTGCTGACAGAGGTGAGACAACACTGGTAACTCTGGGGTGAAATCAAATATAGAATGTAGTCAATCTGTAGGCGTGGACATGCACAACACCTGGGCAATATAGCCTTTCTCAGCATAACATAGGTAAGGTTTTAGCAAGAGTCACAAATCTGGCATGCAGTGGTGGCTTTTGTATCAGAAATATGGAGTCTTTTACTTTGTGTCAAATCTGTGATGATGGATACCTATCTTTGATGGTGAATGATGATGGATCCAGGCA
>CAUYQV010074240.1:0-15904 GCA_963574575.1 Galagoides demidoff | reverse complement strand
GTCCCGGTGCCTCTCCAGATGGTCCTCTGGGGTAAAATCCTAAGATGGTCCCATGCTGGCTTTCCTGCACACATGGTCCACACCTGGTCACTGGTGTACACCGGTCCACTCATTGCTCCATTAAACTCTAGTAGAGCAATTATTTCCCAAGTGTCAGGCCTCGATTCAGGGGCCAGAGGCCACTCCAACCAATCTCATCATGGTCCTTAGATTTCTCAGACACAGCTCACACCTGTCCACTGTATAAACAAACAGAAAAGGCCTCATTATAAACTCTTTGAGTGGTATCTGTGAAGTCATTTTCCTTAGGCAGAAGATGAAGTGCAGCCCCCACCTCTTCCCTTGGGATGAAGAAATCGTCCCTAAAAATCCTCTAAAAAGGGCAGTAGTCGTGGCTCAAAAAAAAAGTAGGGCGCCAGCCCCATATGCCAGAAGTGGTAGGTTCAAAAACAGCTCTGGCCAAAAACTGCAAAAAAAAAAAAAATCCTCTAAACAGGGACATTTGCACTATGGTTTATCACAGCTCAATTTACAATCATTGAGATGTGGAAACAACCTAAATGCCCATCCACTCAGGAATGGATTAACAAATGGTGGTACATGCACACCATGGAATACTATTCAGCCATAAAAAAGATGGTGAGTGACTTCACAGCTTTTGTAATATCCTGGATAGAGTTGAAACACCTTCCTCTTAATAAAATATCACAACAGTGGAAAAGACATTATTCAATGTACTCAATACTAACATGAAGTCAGTAGATGATCTGATGCATGCCCACATAGAATTTTGAAAAATTCATTTCAAATCAAGTTGGGAGGAGAAATAATGAGGGAGGGGGTTGGGGTGCTCTCACTGAATGGGAATGGGTTGGAGGTGTTTAACCCACCTTTTGTGTGTAGGACATAACCACAAGAGGGACTCTACCTAACAAAGTCAACCATGTTGACCTTGTTCTTTGTACTCTTACATTAACCTGAAATAAATTTACTTTAAAAAAAAAATCCTCTGGGCGGCACCCTAGCTCAGTGGGTAGGGTGCCAGCCACATACACCCAGGCTGGAGGGTTTGAACCCGGCTTGAGCCAGCTAAACAGCAATGACAAGTAGAACAAAAAAAATAGCTGGGCGTTGTGGCAGGCACCTATAGTACCAGCTACTTGGGAGGCTGAGGCAAGAAAATCATTTAAGCCCAAGAGTTTGAGGTTGCAGTGAGCTGTGATGCCATGGCACTCCACCCAGGGCAACATAGTGAGACTCTGTTTCAAAAAAAAAAAATCCTCTAAATTCCAACTCCTGGCCCTTTTATACCATTGTGGTAGGTGAGGAGGTTTCTCAGCAACCTACTTTGAAAATGTTTATATTTTGTTTCAGTGCCTCTCTCTAGAATATACTTCTGCCAAAATTTCCCTTTTAATGTCCTATTACACTCAGAATTCAATGAATGAGCTCATTCTCCCTGGGGGTGGGTGGAAGGCGCCCTTAAACAACCATTACGGGGCATTATGGGGCCCCTTGGTTCTTGTTCTAACCTCAGCCCAGTTTCTCCAGGTGACCTTGGAGCAGCCCTTTCATTGCTCTGGGTCTCAGCTTCTCCTCTCAGTGAAATGGAAATCAAATCTCTGTTCTCGCCCTCTCTCCAGGGAGGTATTGTGAGGAATAATAAGGCAATGCCTATAAAGTGCTTTAAGTACTTCGGGGAAAGACGTTGGCTAAATACCAAATGATAATAATAACACCGTCATCATCATCCACATTATTATTCATGGGTTGAGAGGAGAAAGCGGTTGCTGATGGTGTCTTTACTCTGTGGGAAGGAGGACTTCAGGCCCCAGGATGTTCTATCAATAAGTCAAAGCCAATAAATACCGAGCACTGGAAGTGGAAGTTATCTCGCCATAAAGGCTGAATGCACATGCCCATTTGTATTGGAAATGACAACAACTGACTCTGTTTCTCATTTTTTATTTTTATAGCCACTGCTCAAAGCAGCTAGAGCTGAGGGGAAATTGCATTTCTTTTCGGGGGGGGGGGGGGACGTGGGCAAAAGGAATAATTTTTTTTAACATCTTGGATTTTACCCTTCCCCACTTTTCTTCTTAAGCATGATTTTTATTTTTACTATATGCCTCACATTCCCTAGCCTCTACTCTCATTCTCTTCTCTTTAATTTTCTTTTCTTTTCTTTATCCTCTCTCTTCTTTTCTTTCAAGATGGAATATCAACCAGACTAGTCTGGTCTCAAACTCCTAGGCTCAAGCAGTCCCTCTGCCTCGGCATCCCAAAGTGCTGGGCTTACAGGCATGAGCCACTGCACCAGGCCCATTCCACTCATTTCTGAGTCAAAGCTCTAATCAGGACACAGGTGGTCAGTTCGGTAGGAAATGAGGAGCAGAGAAGATCAGAGGTGAGCCACGGGGATAACCAGACTTGGAGCTTAGAGAAGAGAAGGAAGATTCTCCCTCCCTTAAAGCTCTGAGCCAGATTTCATTTATTCATCAAAAATGAGTGTCACATTTCATCAACACTGTGCGGGGTCCCAGAGCCAGGCTGGTGAGTGAGAGACAGCCCCTGCCAGAAGTGCAGTTCCTTAAACTCCTGCAGATCTTTGGCAGTCAGGTGGGGTGGCATGACTCAGTGAATGGCAAGCCCTTTGTCCAGCAACATGACTGGCAGGGACCATAATAGAATATTACCCTGAGAAGCATTAGCCTCTAATGATTCCTAAGTGTACGTTTCTGGTTCTAGAGGAAAGCTTTCCCATCCCCACCCAAATGAGCAGTCTATGGTCAGGAATCAACAAGGCTGTTCCCTGACGTACAATGTCTTCCAGCACAGGGGGGTCAGTGCTGTGGACTTCCAGTCTGAAGACAAGGTTTCAGTCGGAGCTACAGCTTACCTCTTACATTTCTCTGGGCCCCAGTTCCTTTAGATGTAAACTGAAGATGAAAATAGTGGCTCCCCTATAGTCCCAGGTATTCAGGGTGAGGGGAGCGGTCAGTTCCCTTGAGGCCAGGAGTTCAAGACAGGCCTGAGCAGCATGGTAAGATCCAGTCTCTAAAAACCTATTTTTTTTTTTAAATAGTGGTTCCTGTTAATTTCCAGAGGCATGGGGGTCAAATTGATGGTGACCGTGAGGCTCTATTCAGATGGAAGTCATGAACACTGAACCAGTGCTCACACTGTGCCAAGCACTTGGCCAGGTGAACTGGCCCCTGAACTATTGCAGGAGACTTAAGCACCAAGCTGAGCTGCCTGGATGACCAAGGACTTACTATTTTCTGTCCCAGGAGAGGAGCCTGTGGGTACTGAAGGAATAGGAACACAGCTTTGTTATCTTTTTTATTTTCAAATTTTATACATATAGCTGTTTTGTTATAAAAGTAATTAATGTATAGGATATTTGTAAAAAAAAATCAAACAATAAAAAAATGTAAAGAAGAAATTTTCAACATTATACAATCTTAGAACTATGGATTTGAGTTAGCCTTCCAAACTTTTGGGGGCACATTCACCCACATATTCTCTCTGCCTTCCCCAAAGATTAGACCTACATATGCATTGTTTTGTGACCTAGCTTTTTGGACTTAAAAATGTACCCTGGCCAGCTTTCCACTCGCCTTCATTTAAAAGGCTCTGTGCCCAGATGTGGAGGTCTCTCTGTGAGATGAAGTACCCTCTTTGAGTTCTGCCAGCATCCTTTAGGGTCTCTTTGATGGGGCATAGTCACTCCCAGTGGCCACAAAGAACGAGAAACTTCCCCCACCTCAAAGAAATCCAACTCCAGTACGTTTACAAGCCCGGCTTGTTAGGTTCTGAGACACTGACATCTTGTCATTTTTCCCCCCTTTTTCTCAAATTTAAAGTTGAAGTTTGATGTTGAATTAAAAATGTTGCCAGAGGCTGCCTGCAGGGCCCTCAGGCTAAAACAGTGGCAGCATCTGCCAGGGGAGACCCACAGGTCCTTCTTCGGACCATGGCAACGTACAGCTGGCATCTGAGCCCAGCAAAGGCGGGGAGAAACGCAAATGTGAAGGGAAATTCAAGGATCGTTACCTAAAAAAAAAGAAGAAGAAAACAACTCATTAAGTGTTTATCCATTTTATTTGGGCTTTGTGACTAAATGCCCATGGGACGATTTGTGTTCAGATTTTTCCAAGAGGTTGGGAGGGAGCAGCAACTTGTGGTAGGCACGCCGGACCTTGTTAAAGGTCTCAGGATCCTGGATGAATGATGTGAAGGGGACAAGCATGGAGCTGATCAGCTAATTCCTTTCATGCCGTTGGAGTGTTTGCTGAGAGCATCAGATGAGAAGACGCATGTGGGTGTGCTGAGAAGCAGGGAAGCCCTCAGCAGAGGAGGCCATGAGTCCCCTACACGCTGGCTTAAGACAGAGCTGGAAGGGCTCTCCTGGAACTGGAGTTGCCTCTGGAAGGAGGAGCTAGGAAATGAGGAGGTGGAGAAGGAGTCTTGTTCTTCACTGAGATCCTTTCATTTCTTTTGCATTTTGTACCCTGTGCCTGATTTACCTTTCAACACACAAAAAACTAGCTGGGTGCGGTGGCTCACGCCTGCTGTAATCGTGGCCACTCTGGGAGGCCGAGACAGTGGATTGCTTGAGCTCATTAGTTGAAGACCAGCCTGGGCAAGAGCAAGACCCCGTCTCTATAAATAGTTGAGTGTTATGGCAGGCGCCTGGAGTCCCAGCTACGTGGTGGGCTAGGATGCCATGGCACTTTACCAAGGGTGACAAAGTAAGAATCTGTCTCCAAAACATAAAACAGAACAAAAAACCCCAAATAATTTATCAGAAAGGAATATTAGGCCTGATACATCCTTTAGGAAAAATACTCTCAACCATTCTTTTATTTTATTATTATCATTATTATTTTTGAGACTGAAATCTCAAAGCAATCCCCCTAGCTCAAACTCTCAGGTAGCTGAGATTACAAGCATGTGCCACTATAATCCCAGCCAGGCAACCTTTCTTTACACCTCAAATCATACTAAAGCCCACTAAATCTTTTCACTGAATAGCACTGAGAGCCTCATTCTTTCCTACAAAATATTTTTCCTTCGAAAACATTCATATCAAAGAACCAGAAAGAAGTCTTCGATTATTGTTATCTTTAGGATTTCATGTGCAATGCATTTTCTGAGCAAAAAGAAGTGATGGCCTCAGATGTTATACACAGCTGTCAATTAATGAGACTGGTTTTTGCATAGGTCTTGTGACTGTCACTGTATTACTTACACTATACCTGTAATTACATTAAATATACTTGTGCACCTGTAAGTTATATTAAGTATACTTATTATTCTATAATTCTGGCTCATTCTCAACCTCAGCTGTGGATATTTAGTAGCTATGCTACTTTGACCAAATTATTTAACCTCTTTGAATCTTGGATTCTTCATTTGTAGAATGGGGGCTAGTGGTAAAGCCGGCCTCACAAGATTGTTATAAATTACTTCTTTTTTTTTTTTTTTTTTCTGAGATAGAATCTCACTCTGCTGCCCTGGGTAAAATGCCATGGCTCACAGCAACCTCAAACTCTTGGGCTCTAGAGATCCTTTTGCCTCAGCCTCCCAAGCACCTGAGATGACAGGCACCTGCCATTGTGCCCCCGCTAATTTTTCTGTTTGTAGTAGAGACAGGGTCTCACTCTTTCTCAGGCTGGTCTTGAACTCCTGAGCTCAAGGGATCCTCCTGCCTCAGCCTGCCAGAGGGCAGACTGTTATAAATTAAGTGGTACTGTATAGGGTCTAGTACATAATAAGTACTCAGCAAGCACTGCTCTTATTATTAACACTATTTTTATTACTACTGTCCTTGGAGAGGACCAAATGTTAAAACCTCAGACTGATCCACTGGTATGCTGAGGAGAAGAGAGGGCTATAAAGGAAACTGAAGCAGGAGCGGGGAAGAGTGCCCATTGTCTCAGGTTTAGAAATCTCAGTGAGCAAATCCACATAACTCTCACAGGCAACATGCGGGTCGGTCAGTGTGTGTCTACCTGACGCCTATCTTCACTTTACCTCCCTTCACTTCATACCCTCCTCCCCCACACACCACCTTTCATGAAAGCAAGAACAGAGACAGCCCTTGCGTATATGGTGCCTAAATTCAACCCTTCACCGCTCTAGGGTGAAAGCCACTCCTGGTGCTGATTACAGTAAACTATGAGTGCAGGGGGAATATGCGAGCAAAGCACGTTCCTAACAATTGCTCCTTCTTTTTTCTTTCTTTCAACATATAATCATTGAATGTCTGTTAGTAGCAAGCACTGTTCAAGAATAACTGTTGTTGACAGGGGACTATTTGTGCTCCCAGGGGACGCTGGGCAATGTCTGAAAACACTTTTGGTTTTTACAACAAGAGGTGCTCCTGGCAACTAGTGATTAGAGAGCCTAGATGCCGCTAAACATCCAGGGCCCAGACAGCCCCTCGCCACAAAGAATATGCAGCCCAAAGGTCAGTAGTGCCGAGGATGAGAAGTCCTATTTTATTTTTTTTATTCCCGTTTAATGTGAGGATACCAACAACTAGATTACAATGTTCGCATTTGGTAGGTAGAATCCCTCTTGTAGTCGTGTCCCAGGCCCTAGAGATGTGCCATATGCCCTCACATTGTGCCCATTAAGTGGGAGCACAACAACCCCCTTCCCTTCTCCCCTTTCTCCTACCCTCCTTCTCTCTCCTCCCAACTTGAATTGAGGTGAAAAATCTTATTTTAGAGGCTTGCAAAAATTATATCCCCAAACAGACAAAGATCGTTGCTCTTGTAGAATATAAATACAGCCCCAATATGAATACAGGGAGTCAAAAATAGACTGTAAAAATAAGTAAGTTAGAAAGTATTTGGGGTTGGGCATGGTGTCTCAAGCCTGTAAACCTAGCACTCTTGGAAGCTAAGAAGGAAGGATTGCTTAAGCTCGGGAGTTTGAGGCTAGCCTGAGCAAGAGTAAGACTCAGCCTTTCCTATAAATGGAAAAATTAGCTGGGTGTTTTGTCAGATACCTGGAGTCCCAGCTCCTTGGGAGGCTGAGTCAGGAAGATCTCTTGAACCCAAGAGTTTGAGATTGCTGTGAGGTCGGCTGATGCTATAGCACTCTAGCCTGGGCAATAAAGGGAAAAGGAAGGAAAGATAGAAAAAAAAGAAAAGGAAGGAAAGAAGGAGGGAAGGAAGGTGGGAGGGAAGGAGGGAGGGAGGGAGGGAGGAAGCAAGGAAGGAAGGAAGGAGGGAGGGAGGGACGAAGGAAGGAAGGAAGGAAAGAAGGAAGGAAGGAAAGGAGGGAAGGAAAAAATAGGTACCCATTTTAAAAAAAGACAAAGTTGGGTGGCACCTGTGGCTCAGTGCCTAGGGCCCTGGCCCCATATATAGGATGACCAAATTTTAACATCTGTAAGGAAGGACAACATGGCGCAGGGGCGGAACGGGGGGCGTGGGGCAGGGGACAGTTCAGGGCAGGGCCTGACAACAAGGCAAACTTTGATAAGCAGTTCTCAATAATCACTTCCCAGCAATTATTTATTACAGTTTAACATTATAAAATTAACAAAAAATAATATAAAACTCATATTCTGGCAAAATAGCCACATGGCAGCCAAAAACCGTATATTCCCTTCTTGTTCTCTTGCCCATTCGTGCACTGTGGACATGGGACAGATTATTGAAAAGTAGGACTGTCCCGCCAAAATCAGGACATCTGGTCACCTTACCCATATACCAAGGGTGGCAGGTTAGAGCCCAGCCCTGGCCAAACTGCAAGAAAAAAATAGCTGGCGTTGTGGCGGGTACCTGTAATCCCAGCTATTTGGGAGGCTGAGGCAAGAGAATCGCCTAACCCCAGGAGTTGGAGGTTGCTGTGAGCTGTGACTCCACAGCACTCTACCCAGGGCAATAAAGTGAGACTCTGTTTCTTAAAAAAAAAAAAAAAAGACAAAGTTGAACAGGGCAAGCAGAGAAATAGTAATGGACATTAAGGGTGTTGTATAAGATGGTCAGAGGTGAGTGGGAGCAAAGATTTAAGGTAAGTGGATAAGGTCGGGCGTGGTGGCTCCCACCTGTAATCTGAGCACTCTGGGAGTGAGTTCAAGAGTTCAAGACCAACCTGACCAAGAGAGAGACCCCATCTCTAAAATTAGCTGGGCCTTGTGTCAGGCGCCTGTTGTCCCAGCTACACTGGAGGCTGAGGCAGGAAAATCTCGTGAGCCCAGGAGTTTAAGATTGTTGTGAGCTCAACATATTTTTCTCTAGAGGAGAATATGTTGTGTTCTTCTTTTACCCTCTTGACTTCACCTTTGTCTGCCCCACGGAGATCATTGCTTTCAGTGATAGGGCAGAAGAATTTAAGAAACTCAACTGCCAAGTGATTGGTGTTTCTGTGGATTCTCACTTCTGTCACTAGGCGTGGATCAACACACCGAAGAAACAGGGAGGACTGGGACCCATGACCATGCCTTTGGTGGCAGACCCCAAGCGCACCATTGCTCAGGATTACGGTGTCTTAAAGGCTGATGAAGGCATCTCATTCAGGGCCCTCTTTATTTTTGACGATAAGGGTACCCTTCGGCAGATCACTGTGAATGACCTCCCTGTTGGTCACTCTGTGGATGAGACTCTGAGACTGGTTCAGGCCTTCCAGTTCACTGACAAACACGGGGAAGTGTGCCCAGCTGGCTGGAAGCCTGGCAGTGATACCATCAAACCTGATGTCCAGAAGAGCAAAGAATATTTCTCCAAGCAGAAATAGGCACTGGGCTATTTTAGTACTGGGCTGCAGTGGCAGCCATGAGAACAAAACCTCTTTTGTACTATTTTGTCCAGGGGTAAAACACAAGACTTTAGGTTCAGACCAGAAGTGATGTGTTGTAAGACAGGCCTCTCCTATGGGGGTTGGAGAGGCCAGATTTTCTTCCCTTGGTGGGAATGGTTTGAGTTGTGTTGTGGGGCAGGCCATCTGATTGTATGGTGTATCTATTGGTAGAGGGTATCAGCCCATGGATCCTTTGTAGTTTCTATTAAACTTTAATTGAGGGAAAAAAAGATTGTTGTGAGCTCTGAAGCCATGGCACTCTACCAAGGGCAAAAAGTGAGACTCTGTCTCAATAAATAAATAAATAAATAAGGCAAGTGGATAGGCACATAGAAACCTGTGGAAAGAGTATTCTGAGCATTCCAAGCAGGAAACAGCCCCAACAAAAACCCTGAGGCAGAGTGACCTGGCGTGTTCATGTCACAGCAAGGCCAGAGTGTGGGAAGCAGTGAGCGGGAGGGGAATGAACGGGACGGGTGAGGAAACCAGGAGCTCTGCCTTGGACACACGTTAAGTCCCAGGTATCTACTAGACGTCTAAGTAGAGATGCTGAGTCAGCAGTTGGATATACAAGTCCCATGTTCAGGAAGGAGATGCAGACTAGAAATCAAGACATGAGATTCCACAGAACTTAGAGGGGACGTGATGAGATGACAGTTAGCTTGCAAACAGATGGAGGAGAGGCCCAGCACACGACAATTAACAGCTAGGAGAGGAATTCTCAGCAGAGGAGACTATGGAAGGTTATCCAGTGAGGTAGGAGAAAACCAAGAGAAGGTGAAGAGGAGAAGTATATCAGAGAGAAGGGAGTCACCCATTGGTCAAACACTGCTCAGGGTTCAGATGTTCAGGATAATTACTAACCACTGGTTTTAGCCAAATGGAGGTTATCAGTAACCAAGAGAGCAGTGTGGGTGGAACTTGACTGGATTGGGGTTCAGGGAGATCGACAGAAGAGAAAAGAGCATAGATAGCTCTTGAGAAGTTTTGATGAAAAGGGGAGCAAAGACGAGAGGTGGTCGCTGGCAAGGGGAATGCAGCCAAGAGGTTTTGGTGAGATGGGAATGATATGTCAGAGAGGGAAAAAGTTAATTATGTGTGGAGAGAGGACAGATTTGCTGGAGCAGGTGAGAGGAGAAAGGATTTAGTGCAATAGAAAAAGAAATCGCTTTAGATGGAGTGTGGAAATTTCATCTACAGGAACAAGAAGGAAGGCAGAGGAGGCGGAGGAAAATGTCGGGAGGTTTAGTTTGGTTGCCGATTGCTTCGGTTTTCAGAACGAAGTATAAATAAGTATCAAACTGACTCATCAGATGACAATGAGGACTGGCATCAGAGACCCAAGGAGGAAAAGGTGTGGAATAGCTGCCTAGGTCATAGGAGAGTGAATGAATAAAGGGCAAATAATATGATTGCCTGGCAGTGTATAAGGGGCCACTTAAGTTTCAAAGTCATCCTTTTAAAGTGAGGCCTACCAGTGTGGCTATAGGATTTTCTCCAGTACATTCAGCTGCCTTGATACAGGCTCAGAGTAAGCAGATGTCAGATTGAATGGAAGCTATGGTTTTCATTGATAAAGTGAAATAGGAACATAGTAACTGATACATTACCATGCAAAGGAATAATTATGGTAATTCCTTTCAGAATTTAAGCTATTCGTGTCTTAATAATGTGCATTTTTACAATGTAGGTATAATCTTGTAACAAAGAAGTAGATAGCAAGCACTCTGTTTTATCAGCCAGATCCCAAATTTGACAAGTTTTTTGCAAATTCATGGAACCAACGTAGGTCTGCAGATGTCACCTAGTCCTTTCTTCTACCTGCTTTCCTAAGCAGATAAGACTCTCTCTGTGTATTTCATGTCTCCCAAGGAGATGGCATCACTCCTCAGAAAGAGCAAGGCTCATGTTGATTAACCTAACTTATAGAAATATTTCTCAAAGAGCTTGATTATACTTTCAGGCTCCTATTTAAAATCTCTCCTTTCCTTTCATTCTTGGCAGTGATAAAAAATAATTGGCCAACTTTTGACAGATTCTTTTACATTATTACTTAGTTCATTCCACAAATGTGCAGAGTATTACTGACTATCAGCGAGGTTCTGGGTATACGATGGTGGAAACCATGGTCTTTTGTCTCCCCAACTTTATAGTCGTGTGGCTAAATATAGGTGATTTCAATATTCTGTGTGTATGGGATGTGACTAGGGAGAAATGGGGTCATACATGAACACATAACAGAGACACTAACCCAGATGAGGGGGAGAAGGATAGAGGGGAAAGCTCATGGAAGGATTCCAGGAATAAGACATGTAGAAATTGAGCAGTAGTTTGGAGAAAAGAAAGAGGGATGAAACTGTTCCAGGCCATGAGAGCATGTGTGAAACCCTGGTGGTGAGAGAGAGCAGGACGTGGTGCCCAGAGTACAGGGAAGCAGGAGAAACCAGATGGAGATGGGGCTGGAGAGGCCAACAGGAGCATGTTAGGAAGGGTTAGTGACTATGCCAAGAATCTGGGCTCTATTCTAGGGGCAGCATTGATGGGCTTTGTACAGAAGAGTGACATCATTAAAAAGAGTGACATGTGATTTAACAAGTTTACTCTGGCCACTGAACGTGGGGAAACAGTTGGAGGAAATGCCTCTAGGAAGAACAAAACTAGCTAAAAGGATCTTGCCGTCATAGAGGTGAGAGACCATGGTGGCCTGGACCAGGCACAGGGCAATAGACCTGGAGAGAAATGAATGTACTCAAGAGATGTTTTAGGTGGTTGAATCAACTGGTCTTGGTGATTTGAGGAAAGGGAAGAATCAAAGAGGACGCTTCCGTTTCTGACTTAGAAAACTGAGTGATACTATTTTCTGATCTATGACACACAGGAGAGCACATCAATTCTGAAATGTTGGGTTTGAGGTGTCTGTGGCATATCCAAAAGAATATTCTAGAGGGCAGTTATACACAGGATCTGCCACTCAGGGAAGGGAGAGATGGAAAAGAGAGAGATACACTTAACAAACATCCACAAATACATGGTTATTGAAGCCACAGAAGTGAATAAAACAATCCATCGTCTGTGTGGGGCATGAAGAAAGGAAGACCTCAGAAGGGCACAGTGGACCTTGCCTATAATCCCAGCACTTTGGGAGTCCAAGGCAGGAGGATCACTTTAGGCTGGGAGTCTGAGACCAGCCTAGGCAACAAAGGGACATCCTGTCTTTACAAAACAAACAAACAAACAACAACAACAAAAAAAAACAAATAGCTGGTGGCACAGGCATACAATCCCAGCTACTTGGGGCTGGAGTAGAAGGATCACTTGAGCTCAAGAGTTTGGGGTTGCTCTGAGCTGTGATTGCAACACTGTACCAGCCCAGGTGGCACAGTAAGATCCTGTCTCAAAAAAAAAAAAAAAGGAAGGAAGGAAGGAATTAAAACCCTAAAGAACACCTACATTTAAGGGATGGGCATAAAAGGAGCCTCCAAAAGAAGAAAGAAACTGAGAAGATCCAGCAGTTAAGAAGGAGGGAGCAATCAGGAGCATGTGAAGTCCTGGAAGCCAAAAAAAGAACCTGCTTTCCAAAGGAAGGAGTGGTCAGCACTGTCACATATGGCCAAGAGGCCAAACAGTGAAGCCTGGAAAGGGCCTGTTGCATTTAACTACAATCTCAGATTGCAGTGAACTAGGGGTAAGTAGGAGATGAAACATTGTAGACAAAATTATACATAATTCTTTGAAGAAATGTTTAACGTCTACATGTAAAGGAAAAGAGAATTGGGGGCAAATCCTTACACGAATTCTCTCTTAAAAGATGCATTTGTTTTCAGGTGTCAAAACATCGCAGGGGAAACAGTTGCAGGATTTTCCAAGATCATTTCCTCAACTCTCTATCTGGTTTGAGGGCATAGACTCAGCCAAGGTCAGTCTGGCTCATTTCAAGTTTCCCTTCTTGGAATAAATTTGCATGTCTTTATGTAGGCCACAAATCTATCACCCTCTAATAACTTTTGTGACTATCCTCTGAATGGTTTCCAAATTCTTCAAGCTTTCCATAAACAGAAACATCATGAAATGGAAACACAGCAACATATAAAAGGGACTCATCAGGTAGGTGGCATAAATTAACTGGCTTAAAAAACAAAACCAAAGAAACAGGGATTTATCCAAAGGCTACGGGGTAACTCACACAAATACACAATGCTAAAGAACTAGAAAGGACAGAACCCAAAGCAGTCTGGGACATGTGTGTAGCAGGAACTCTAAGAACTATCTCCTTTATTTTTATTTATTTTTTTATTTTTTGTGACAAAGTCTCACAAAAAAGTGAGACTGAGGTTGAGTGTCGTGGCATCATAGTTCACAGCAACCTCAAACTCTTGGGCTCAAGTGATCCTCTTCGCTCAACCCTCTGAATAGCTGGGACTACAGGCACCTGCCACAACCCCCACCTACTTTTAGAGATGACCCGCCTTGCTCAGGCCGGTCTGAAAGTCCTGAGCTCAAGCAATCCACTCTCCTTGTCCTCCCAGAGTGCTAAGATTATAGGCCTGAGCCAACAAGCCTGGCCAAGAACTATCTCTTGAAGGTAACACTCTCAGGGTGCAGCCTGCTTATACAACAAACCAGCCTTTGGCCAAGAGAAACAAGGATGCCTTAATTAACAGCACCATCAAGAGAGCGAGCAGGTGTCCCCCAAAGAAAACCGAGGTGCCAGAAGAGGGCAGGGACTGAACATTCACTACAGTTCCTAAGGAGATCCAAGTACTGGAGTATACTGCAGGCAACATCTCATGTAGCTGAGGCTTGAATAACAAAAACTCAAACAGAGATTTCCTACAGTGTAGCTTTCCCTCTCAGCCTCACTCCTCCTTCCTACCTCCTGCTTCATCTCTATCTCCTTCCTGGGTTTGAACATGGAGACAAATCTTCACGCCCTACAGCAGAATATGGTGTTGCCGTCCCTCTGAACAGTCATTCTCCTTCCTCTGCATTAGAGTTTCGAATCCCAAAAATGCAGCCTGCGACACTGATGTATGGGACCTCTGAGCTGTGTACCTCCCCTACCTGGTTCATTAGATTAGTGGAGAAGGTTAAAATAGGAAACTCAGACCCCAAAGTATGTTTTGAGTATAGATAATTCCATTTGGCTAAATCCCCAGACAGAGAAACTGGAAAGCAATCAAACACCCAGTCTTCTTTGTGCTGGGTACATGCAGCCGGCATCCTAACGCCTTTGTAGTTAAATAACCTCACACACGTCCTTGGTATCCTACATTAGGAATGGCCTTTTTGTATCCCAGCCATTGTTTAAATGCATGCAAAAGAAATGTCCAGATCTTTCTCTTTTTAGCTCAATCATGGAGAAATAGTTGCAAAAAAGGTTATAGGCCAATAAGACTCTTCTTAAACAAGTGTGTCTTATTTTGCAAAACAGGTGTGTTTTGGGAAAGATACCGGTAAATGATTTAAGGAGTTTGTTGTTGTTGTGGCTGGTGAATTAATTAATACTCATTTTCCCATAGGGAAATGAGTTCAGAATGGCTTCATTTTGGGGTAAACTTTCAGTCTTTAGAATCATGATAATGTGGCAATAACGTGTTAGAGCTTTTGAGGCCAGCAGTCTGAGTTGGAATTCACTCCACCTTTTGCTAGCTATATCCCCCGGACCTGTTATTTAATGTTTTTGAGTCCCATTCTCCATATTTGTAAAACTATTTGTTCTTGTCTTAGTAAGAAATGCACAATAATGTATGGCTCTTGGCACAAAGTAAACACCCAACACATTTTAGCATTTATTACTTTTAACTCTTTAAATTTCTGTGCTCTCCAGTTATGTTACACAATTAATAACTTGAAAAAAAATTCTTTATAACATTTTTATTATGAAATTAGAATATATATTACAGAAAATTTGGAAAATACAGAAAAAGAATTTTTTTTTAGAAAGATCAAAAAGTCACTCTCAATCCATCTTCTGAAAGATAACCATCCCTAACGTTCTAATGTCATCTCTGCAGATAGATGTCCTTTTTGTGCTGAGTTCTTTAAAATACTAAGACAACTATTAAGTAAAGGCACCCTGCTCATATAAGTGAACATCGTGGGAAAATGTAACTCATGTATCATGAAATTCACTCTGTTAAAGTGTACAATTGAGTGGTTTTTAGTATATTCACAAAGTTGTGCCATAATCACCATTCTCTAATTTCAGAACGTTTTCATCATTCCCAGAAGAAACCCACATCCACCAGTAGTCACTCCCATTCCTCACTCCCCCCAACTCTTGGCAATCACTAAACTACTTTCTGAATAAATTTGCCTACTCTGAAAATTTCATATGAAATCATATAATATATGGAATCTCATATTTATCTTAGTTCCTTCAGCATGGTGTTTTTAAGGTTTATCCACATTGTAGCACATATCAGGACTCAATTCCTCTTTACTGCTGAATAATATCCCAATTTATGGGTAGCATACATTTTTTTATCCATCCATCCAGTTGATAGACATTGGGTGGATTCCACTTTCTGGCTAATACCAATAATGCTGCTATGAATACTTATGTATGTGTTTTGTGGAAGTATTTGTAGTGAATTCTTCTTAAAAGTAAAAGCTTTTCAAAAGAAGTCTATAGTCGATCTCTAAAATGTCTTCCATAAAGCAGTTTAATTTATTGTTATACTTCAGTCAAAGAAAAAAAAGCACAGAGAATACTGTAATAAATCAGTGGCCATACCACACAAATTAACAAATTGATATTTTGACACATATATGTCCCAGATCCAAATATTACAGTGGACATAACATTTGAACCCCTCTCCCACCCCATTTTATTCCAGTAGCCTAAAGTAACTACTATCTTAATGTAAATGAAGAAGATATTTTTGCTATAGAAGTATACTAAATGCTATAGTTCTTTTTAAAAATATTTTATTTTATTTTATTTTATTTTTTGCAGTTTTTGGCCGGGACTGGGTTTGAACCCGCCACCTCCGGCATATGGGGCCAGCGCCCTACCCCTTTGAGCCACAGGTGCTACCCCGTGGATGCTATAGTTTTGAAGATTGATCTGTTTCGTGACATA
>CAUYQV010074238.1:0-17729 GCA_963574575.1 Galagoides demidoff | reverse complement strand
TTATGCTGAATGAATAAGAAAGCAGGGATTGAGAATAGATTGGATGATTGCATTATGGAGACATCAAAGTAAACTGATCTGAAGGGTACACTGTGAATGGACTGAAATTTAAAATTATTTCATTTTTACCTAAGTCTATGGGAATCTAATGAACAAATGCTGATTTCTACTGCATACTTTCTTAAAGCCCAGAAATTAATGAGCCCTATATTAAAAAGCTTTATATTTATCACCCTCATTATATGTAGAATAATATATTCAATAAATAATTTTATGAGTAATATATGTTTCAAAACTTCGCACTTAATTCATTAAGTGATTTAATACATTGTTTCCCACTTTAAACATATATATTATTTCATTATATTAGGGCCCTGGTAGGTCTTTGCTTTCCCTGAAGATCCTAGGAAAAGATCTGTTTCAGATCTTTCTTGGGTTCTGGTAGTTCCTTTGTGGCAGTGAAACTCCAGTCTTAAGATTATATTCCATTGTGTGCTTGTCTGTGTAAATTTTCCCTTGTTTAAAAGGATACCAGCCATGTTACATCAGGACCCACCCTGTTGACCCAGTTTTAACTGTATTATCTCTGTAAAGACCCTGTCTCCAAATAAGATCACCCTCTGACATACTGGAGTATTCTCTGAAATGTCATTTTGGAGGGAACAAAGTTCAACTCCAATATGTATTTTTTTTTTGATTAATCACATAATTGGTTCTGAATTCCACTACAATCATGGTTATGTCTGATCTATCCTTTTTTGTTTCCTTCTAGATTAACTTTTTTTTTTTTGAGACAGAGTCTCAATTTGTACCTTGGGTAGAGTGTTGTGGCATCGTAGCTCACAGTAATCTCAAACTCTTGGGCTCGAGTAATCCTCATCCATCAGTCTCCTGAGTAGCAGGGACTACAGGCACCCACCCAAATGCCCAGCAGTTTTTCTATTTTTAATAGAGATGGTGTCTCGCTCTTGATCAGGCTGGTCTCCAATTCCTGAGCTCAGGCAATCCACCTGCTGCAGCTTCCCAGAGTGCTGGGATTACAGGTTGAGCCACCGCACACAGCCCTAGTTTAAATTTTCGTAAAGTCACCAAACTCTCTAACCCATTCTCTCTGAAAGCTCTGTCTGGCATCCTTAGTATATTAACTTTTGCCTTTCACATTCTTTTTCATGGTCATGTGATGGCTTCTGCAATTATAGTCGATGACTGCTTTAAGATAGTGAAATAGGAGACAGAATAGTAATAATTTCTTTATCCAGGAAAGTAATATCCTCCCTACTTTCCCCTAGCATCTTTTATCACACGTCTAATGGTAAAGATTTAGCAAAGGGGCCAAAGACAAATCAGAGTGACTAGAAATTATTAGTCATTTCCTGCCTTTGAACACATAGCAAGTCAAGGTTAAAAGTCAAGTTTCTATTAGTGAGAAAAAATAAAGGTGTCTCTGACGGGTCAATAACTCACTACTTTATCCACTCAGAAATAGTTGTAGCAATGAAAATTTTTCTGATGACATCTGGTGGAAATTGGTAATTTTTGCTTTTGTTTCCTGTACCTCTGAATTGGTCATAAAATGGATATAATAAAATAATCACAAAAAGTGGTTATTGAGAACCTAAGATTATCATGTTGATTTTTAAATAGAGCCATTTTTTTGTAGTAATCTATCGCATCAATTACATATTTTAAATTGCATTGAGATTTAAAAAATATTAATACACATGGAAGTATGTGAGGCTGCTGTTAATTACAAAATACTATTTTTCTCTAATATTTGTTATAATAAATTGAAATATATTTTCTCCCAAGAATGCATTTTAACATGGCTCATTTTTGTAATGTATAGTTAAATGTAATTGTTTAAATATTATACAGAAAAACAAAATATCCTAAGCAAACATAATTTCTATTTATGTACCATTTAATAGGGCTTTTTTTTTTTGCAGTTTATGTCTGGGGCTGGGTTTGAACTCACCACCTCTGGCTGATGGGCCTGGCACCTTACTCCTTTGAGCCACAGGCACCACCCTTAATAGGACTTTTTAAAACTTCTCTCAGTCTAGTTCACTACTCTTAGTTATGAATAATCAGAGCAAAATTCGTTTTATATATTGAAAAGCCCATCTAATAATTTCGTCTAAGTAAACTGTATATTGGGTATTTTGGTATACCACTCAGATTTTTATTAAGTGTATTTGTGTAAAGTTTTCTGGGTGATAAAATACACTTATGTTATATTTTTCGGGATAGAACTAAAAAAGAAAAAAAAAAGCATTCTGTAAAGTAAAAACAAAACAAAACTGTCAGATGACTATATGCCAGATACCAAGTAGAAGTGAGTCCCTTCAGAGCAGACAGAAGTAAAAATAAATGGCATTAAAATTAAACACTATTGTTGGAAAGAGAACTTAATGAAAACAGTGAATCAAAACCAAAATGTCTTGAGGGTAGTTAAATGTCTAAGATAACTTAATACTTGTAACTTTGGCTTATATTATTTCATATATATCATATAAATGGTACCGCCTGTTCTTGAGAAAACAGTAAGTAATACTTAATAAAACATTTTTCAACAAAAACAATGTCTAGATATAATCAAACATAACGTATCTAGATAGTTCAGCAGTTCAATAAAATTGATTGTAAATAATTTGAAGCAAGTTGTTTCTGACAGAATAATACATAACTACAAATAATTTTCACAAAATATTGCTTCAAACATAAATTTGACACAGAACAATAAAATAGACACTTAAAAATGTAACTATAACGATGCATCTGTTCTCAATCAAAGTTGAAGTGACCTATCTTATGCTATGTGAAATATCATAAATTTTCCATCTTTTTCGTTTGTTGTTCAGAGAAATACAATATTCTGTTTAAACAGTTAAACCAGATGTTATTATGTGAGCTGCAGGAGAATTTTACCTTCAGCTATAAGAGGATTACCGTTTATGTTCATTTTTATGTTGAGTGCAGACATACATGAGATTCACAGAAAATGTTAACATATGTCTGCTCAATAGAAACGTTTCACTGAAGAATTCAGAAGCGACAAAATAAATATCATCAGTGTACCGGGTAATTTTAACTGAAAATATCTTTTCCAAAATAGACCTTTTTTCTGTACCTGAACCCTGCCTGTGTAACAAGATGTTGTACTCTTAATATTTAAATTTCATTGCTAATTGTTTAAAATTAAGCTCATTACAGTTTCAAACTCCAATTTCAGACCCAGTTTTGATTTTACTCACTTCCATTTCCAGAGCACAGCCATTCTGAGAATGGAGAAGAGGCCCCTTACCCGGCTTTAAGAACAGACACTGGCTCTAGCCAGGTTTCCTCGTGCGGATCGGTGAAAGGAAAGGCGAGGACTCCATCCTGCACCGGGCCAGGCAGACCCGGCTGACGGCAGCTGTCCTGCTCTCGGCTCAGTGCTGTCAGGCTCCCTCTCTGATGCTGATTGCCTCTCTGGTCCTCATGGGTTCAGGATGGTGCATGTAACTAGCCCATATAGCAGTAGTACTTGCAAAACAAAATTGCGAACTAATTTTCTCTCCCATTGTTCTCTAAAAACGTTGTTCAATTGAGAATTTCTTCTTTTCCTCAATAATAATTTGGGCACTTCCACGATTAAGTAGTTTCATGATTATTGTTTCCAAATAACTCTATTGAATAAAAACCTTATGTTTTCTTCAAGTAATGTAACATAATCTTTCCTTCTTCCTCCTGTTTAACTTGATTTGGTTGGGAGAAAAGCATGTGAATTTGGCAGAGTAGTAGAAAAAGACAGGAGGGCCTACTTTGCTTTTTACTGGAGGCACTGGAGGGGTCCTGGTGGATTCCTGCCCTAAGATTTGGAGGCTCCCTGACTGCTCTTTGTGAGGTCTGGTACTATTCTCTGGTCCTCTGACTTGGATCTTAGCTGTAATTACAAGGTTAGTGAGTAAATCTTACTAATTTTCTCTCAAATAGAAATGAGTTATTAATATTTAAGCTTTCTGGGTGGGATGACACAAGGCATTCAAGCCTCTCTCTCTCTCCTTTTTTTTTTTTTTTTTGGCCAGGACTGGGTTTAAACCTGCCACCTCCAGCATATGGGGCTGGTGCCCTACTTCTTTGAACTACAGGTGCCACCTATCTTTTTTTTTTTTTTTTTTTTTTACTTTATTAGCTACCATACTTTTCCATCATTATCTTATGCCAGGTATGTTAAGAAGGTCCTCACAACCTCAAAACTGGAATATGCTTTAGTTCTGGATTACCATTCCCTGTCCTTCCCCTCAATTTTGCAGAAGGGATTTTCTTTCTTTCCCTTTTTGAGAATTTGCCTTAAAACCTTACATGATAAATTCTTACATATAAAACTATAATTAATATGACTATCAGAGAGCAGTAATCATCTTTATTTCATATTTTTTCATAGCCCCTAATTATTATGCTTCATTACTTTTAATATCATCTAAAATTAAAACTCAATCAAACTGTTATATGATATTTAGAAAATAGACCACATGGAGTACTTAGGTTATTTTTTCTTTGAACCATTTTATTAATATTTCTAGGTTAATTATGTTCACATTAGATCTTTCTGTCTTCTTAATGAAATGTTTCTAGTAAACACTTTCTTTTTCCCTTACCCCTCGTTGAGTTGGCGTGGAATAGAACATTGTCAGGTTCTGAGAGAGGTCCTCCACCCGGAACACCTGGTGGGAAACAGCAAGGGATGCAAGGAAAGGCAGAGATCTTCTTACATAATCAGCCATCAACTATATTTTAACCAGCCAAGACTTCAGAGGTTTCCCCTTTGTTTAAAAATGTTCCTAAAATCCTTCCTCTTATCAATATGTTGGAGAGTCTTAACTCAGAGAGGTGCCAGGAAAATACACTTTTCCAGAAATAATTTCTTGGTGGTGCTATTCTGAACTTCCAATTTTGTTCCATATAGGTGGCCAAAATTAAAAACCTAGGAATTATTTTTTGACATACATAAAAATTGTTTTATCTGTAGATATTATTAAGCAATACAATAAATCTCTGTTTTAAGTAAAGTGTTTCAGCAATATTTTAAAACAAAGATTTTGATGAAATTTGGAGTAGAAAATAGTTCAAGGTTGCAGGGACAGGTAGAACTGCATTCAAATTCTGGCACTGGCAGTTTGCTAGTAATAAGATCATGGCCAAGTCAAGGTAATTCTGACCAGCACATAATGTAAATGCAAAATGAAAATAATACCTATCTTATAGAGAGGGTGTGATAAACTAATTTATTTATATAAATTATCTCATAAAAACTTGGCATGAGGAAAGAAACTTGATACTATGTAAATACTTTAAAATTGTTACTGTAAATTATTAAGTAAAAAAACCTGAAGTTTTTGTAAAGTTAAAGAATAATTGTACAAGACTCTAAGTCAGAATTCAAAGTTCAAGTTCAGACAAAAAGTAAGCTTTCTAAGAAATACTACTGTCTTCTTGAATTACTATATTCAAATACTGTATTTTAATAAATAATAAGAATTTATTCCTTTCTGTGTCAAGATATTAAAGTTTTTGCTGTGTATTTATACTGCTACTGGGAAAGTTTAGGCTTATAATCCATAAACTAATGCACTGTTATATAAATGATAAAGCCTTGTTAAAAATACATTCACATTCTATTTATCATTTCATTTTTAGTACTGTCAGTAAATACAAATGTTGTCTAGCAACAAATGTTATAAAAATAGACAGTGCAATAAATATATTTATTTTTACTGTCTGCCCATCTGATTTCACTGCTGTATAAATCTGTAAATAAAAAATTTGTCAAGGCATTAGAATACCTTACTTTATGACCGTTATTTTATCATGACTTTTATTAAATTTTACCAGTACTTGATGCACATAAATATTACCATGAATTTTATTTACACATTTTAGGGATTCTCACCGTGAAGCATATTGATTTAGACAGATTTCTCAAGATGTTCATTTTATAGTGTTTAGCATGAAGAGATATGGAGATTAATCTATGAATCATATAACATTGGTAGCCAATAATGTCTGAGGAGCGTTATTTATACTACTGAAATTAACCAAAATTGATTTTAAAAGTATAACATACGTGTGTGTGTATACCCACACACATATAATATAAGCCTGAACTAAAAGAGACGGGAGCAGCAGTGACATCTTTTACTGCATAGTATCAATCTGGGAAAAAAAACAAGAAAATATGATTTTAACTGAGACTTTAATTTGGTGATTACACTTACTGTCTTAGAAGAAATGTAAAACAATTCCAGCATTTAAGAGAATTGTAGCTCTATGGCACAGCCGAGCCATGGACACCCAGGGTTATGAGCAAGATAAACAAAACGAAGTAAAACAAACATTTCTGTCACAGTGTAACCGGGGAGAAACGCGTTTTGAAGAGCAGAGTGGAAGGTGAAGTCTGCATAAGAATAATATTAATAAAGATGTCCTATTTAAAGTATTCTTTGTGGATTTATGGACGCAGATGAAGAACTTCCCCCTCATAACTGTTGTAATTCTTCAGTTTCAAGGTAACAGCATGACGTTTTTAAATGATGTGAAGAAGAAAATATGGGAAGATTAGAAGACGAGTGACGAAATTTGGACAATCAAAGGACAAAAAGTATCTTAGCTAGATTAGAACAGAAATCATCTCTCAGCTACAATTAACTTTGTGAAACGTTTATCAGAACAACTCCATTATCAATTGTAGGTCATTTTACATAGTCATTCTTATTTAAATACGACGATATTTACAAATCTTGCTCTAGAAACAATTACCACAAAATGCAGTTGAGAACATAATGTGTGCTAGCATCGGCACAGGCACAGTTGAAATTGGCATGAATAAAATGTGATTCCACCAACTCTAAAGGGCTTCATACATTCTTGGAAAGTCTATTTCTTTTTTTCCATAGCACATAAGCTACTTTCAATAATTCTGTTATCTTATTAAAGTTCTCAAAAAAAGAAAAAAAAAAAACACCTCCAGAGCTTCAGTCCCTTAAGTGTTTGAATTGAGGCATTGAAATATTTGATACCTGTGAACTTTTAGGATAAGACAGTTACTATCAGAAAAAAACCTATATTTCAAGGTTTTGAATTTGCACCACATTAAAAAAAAGTTCCCTTTTTTCTTCTCCCCAAATCATTGCCAAAGTGACCTTCTTTACTGATTAGAGTGAGTCAGCCGTGCATTTATACTTGTAAAATGTTTAAGTTTTTAATGTTAAAATGGATCAAATAAATTGATAAATAGTATGGCATAAGCTATGTTTTTGTCAATATCCAGACTTAACTGAGGAGACTGTTTTTGCCATTTACTTTCTGTCTTTTAGAAACAATTAATTAAAACATTAAAGAGTGAACAAAAGCACCAGTTCTTATCATTTCTCCCTTCTTTCCTCGGTCTCCAGAGGTAACAAACAACCTAACGTTGGGTTTAATGACTTCCACGCATGTATTCTACTCGTCCAGTCATTTAATCTTTATCTTACATTATGTTTCTCAACAGGGAAGACATGTAGGTCATAAGCAATCTTTCCCCATATATTTCCCATAAATAACATCTCACCGTCACGTACCAATGTTACTACATTCAACTTAATGTTACTATGCTAAGTTCTAAACACAATGACCAAAGAATTGTCTTGCCTCCAAATATTGATAATCTGTTTTATTTTATACCCCATTATAATAAAAGACAATAAATATACAAATTCATATAAAAGTATGCAAACATTTTAATAAGGCAATTTAATTCATGAAGTGCTGTGAAGAATGAAATCGAGGTGGCAGTTACAGTAAAAAAATATTTATTTGTGTTTCCTTTGCACTTCTTTCCCATACTTTACTTTCAGTCATACTCAGAGATACACTTAATAAGCAGAAACATAAGAAAACAAAATAATTAGATCCTTAATCAAGACATAAATACCAGCAGCAACTTCTGGCTAAAATGTGTATCATTAAGATTATCCTGGTGAATTTCAGAGGGAATATTCAACTTCTTAAAACTAAATACGATTGGGGACAGTGTTTGGGTTGTGGTAAGGAGGGGGGACTCAAACTAGGAAAGGGGAAGAGAGGTACTGGTGCCTTGCATATAAGGGGAAAATGAATTTTAGTTCTGAAGGTTAATTGCTGTGTGTGAAACATGGGAATTCTGGAGCTATAGACTGCTTAGGGTGAGCGGCCATCTGCCTTTGAACATCCAGCCTGCTCAAGATTCTGCTTAGCTCATTCCACAGCCTGCTATAAAAGGTGAAGTTGGACACCTTGAGTGGAGAAAAGAGCGTGAAGGCAGATTCTCCCTCTAAACAAAGTAGTTCAGGACGATGTGGAAATGAACTGTCTGTCAAAAATGAGCATGCACGGCACGTTCTATTGTTAGAAAGCAAAACAAACAAAAATGTGACGCCAAAAAAACTAAAACCATGATGTCTGACAATTAAGTTGGAAAACCCATCCTAGAAAAATTGCTGTATACCTCATGGCTGAGTATCCCTATGGTCACCTTGGAAGTCCTCCCCTTGGGAAGCTGTGCACCAATGCCAGTGCCTAGTCCACCCGTGAGAGCAATTTGGGAACTTTTTTTCCGGAAAAGCCATCAGAGCTGTTGTCCTATTAGCCTTGATGTCCTGAATGTCATCTAAATGCCTGCCTTTCACCATTTCCTTTATCTTTGGATAAAGAAAAAAGTCAGTGGTGGCTGGATCAGGTGAGTACGAAGGGTGTTCTAGTAGTTATTTGTTTATTGGCTAAATGTTTCCTCACAAACAGTATTGTTGTGACGCAAAAGACGCGAGTTCTTGTTCAGATCATTTTCGTCTAACTTTGTTACCCAGCCTTTTCAACACTTTCAAATAGGAAACTGTTTGTTCATTTGGTACAAATATTTAATGAATAATCCCTCTGATATCAAAGAAGATTAGCCAGATAGTTTTGACTTTTGATTTGGACTGAAGGAATGTTGGTGGTTGTGGAGAACTGGCTGATTTCCATTTTCTACTTTGATGCTTTGTTTCAGGGTCATATTGGTGCACTTATGTATTATCACCAGTGATAATATGGCCCCAAACTGGCCTCTCCAAAAGGTCTTGTCAAACATTGACTCTCCTTTGCTGTTGTTCATTAATTAGCTCCTTTGGGACCATTTTTGCACACACTTTTCTCATGCTGAGATTTTCATCAAAGATTTTCCTGTTTCTCTATCAATGTTTACGAGGTCTTCTATGCTTTAGCCAATGATTTAGACACAAAATTGATGAATTTTTGCAGTGTTTATACCAGTTCTGCTCGTTATTGGTTGCCCAGACCGCTCTTCATCAGCGATGTTTTCTTTCCTAGAAGAAAATACTTAATCTGACATTTACACTCAAATGTTTACAGTAGCACAATTCACAGTTGCAAACATGTAAACAACCCAAGTCCCTTCAACACATTAATGAATGAATGAATGAAAGAATGAGCAAATGGTGGTATATGTATACCAGAGAATACTATTCAGCCATAAGAAGTGGAGATTTTGTACTGTGTAGATTCTGTATGATCACAACCTAGATGGAACTGGAGAACATTCTTCTAAGCACCACCTGTACTCACATAACACAGGACCTAGTAGATTAACAGCTACATACTCACGTGAAATCCAAGTAAGGGGAAGGAGAACAGAGGTTGGGTAAATTCACACATGATCAGTACATTGCATAGGCATACTGCATGCTTCCTGACTGAATGACACAACTACAACTCAAACTTTACAAAGGCAAACTATGTAAATTGATTGCATGTACCCCCAGGTTAGTCTAAAATAAAGTAAAACAAAATATTTGATTAATTTGTACACTGCTGCTTTCTTCACGGCATTATCCCCATAAACTTGGACTAACATGGTCCTGATTTCATTTCACTCTTGCAAATTTAATAAGAAATTTAATCTTGTTCATTGCTCTAATTCAAGCTCTAACATTCTCACAATGGCATACAAAAACACACAACATTAATGAACGCCATTCAGTAAGACACCACTATATATTGACACAAACACAGCTGTAAGATCCTGATATACCGAGGGTATAAGACTTCACTGATCTGATAATACAGCGCTGCTAATGTAAGTGCATGGTGTCAAGTTTGTAAACTTAATTGTCACCCAGCTCATCCTCTCTATTTCTAGTCTTCCTAAAAATATAAAACTTTGAAGACATCCTCTAAGTTATTGACTTTGGAACAGAACAAATTTATTGCTGACTTTTTAAATGCCAAAAGCTTTGTTTATAAAAACTCATAAACAGAATATTATAATCTCAATGACATTGAGATTTTGTGGTTTTCTTCATTTAAATAACTGTAAAAATGTGAGAGCACCTGCCCTTACATGCATATGTATGCTTCTTGCAGTATTATCCTTTCCAATGTCTAACTTTTTTGCAATGATTTGACAAATAGTATCTTATTTTTTGTTTTTTGGATTTTTTTTTCCAGAATAAGTGCACCCATTTGGTTTTTTTTCCAGAATGAGTGCACCCATTTTGGTTACATGATTTGCTTTTGTACATTTTAAGTCTAAGTTATAAGGGTGCCCCCTCACTGAGAATGTATGCATTGTACCTGTTAGGTGTGAAATAAGCCAGTTTTTTCTCCTCCCTCCCACTTACTTGATTTCCATTGAGTTTTACTTCCATATGGGCACCTAAGTGTTGATTAACTACTTCCTATTTAGTACTGAGTACATGTGGTGTCTCTTTTTACATTCTTGCAATAGTCCACTTAGAGCAGTGGTTCTCAGCCTGTGGGTCGTGACCCCTTTTTAACAATGAAAATACATTGCAACATTAGGAAGGTTGAGAACCACTGACTTATAGGAATAGTCTCCAATTTCAACCAGGTTGTTATGAAAGATAATAGATCACCATTTTTTATGACTGAATAGTACTCCATACTATACATTTTACTAATCCACTCATGTATTGATGGGTACTTATATTGTTTCCACATTTTTGCAATTGTGAATTGTGCTGCACTAAACATCTGAGTGCAAAAAATAAGAGTTGTTGTTGTTTTTTTTTTTTTTTTGGTAAATACCTAGTAGTGGAACTGTTGTATCAAAGGTTAGGTCTCTGGGAATGAATATGCTACTTACTTTAAGTTCTTTGAGGTATTAGTGGGTGGACTACTTTGCAGTGCCACCAATAGTATGTAAGTGTTCCTTTATCTCTACATCCATGAAAACACTATTGTTTCAGGAATTTTTGATGAGAGCCATTCTCACTTGAGTTAGATGCATTTCCCTGATGATTAGAAATATTGAACATTTTTTCATATGTTTGTTGGCCATTGGACTATCTTCCTTTGAAAAGTTTCTGTTTGTATATTTTGCCTAATTTTTAATAATATGATTTGATTTTTCTTGTTGATTTGTTTGAGTTCTTTGCAGATTCTGGTTATCAGCTGCTTATGGGGTGTATAGCGAGCAAATATTTTCTCCCGTTTTGTAGATTGTCTCCTTACTCTATTGACTGTGTGCAGAATCACTTAATCAGGCTGTGCAAAACTTCTTAATTTGATCATGCTCCATTTATTTTTGTTGTTACAGTGATTGCTTTGGGTATCTTCTTCATAAATTCTTTATCTAGACTGGGTATGGTGACTCACACCTGTAATCCTAGTATTCTGGAAAGCAGAGGCTAGTGGATTGCTTGAGCTCAGGAGTTTGAGATCCGCTTGAGCAAGAAGGACAACCAATCTCTACTAAAAAAAAAAAAAAAAAAGAAAGAAAAATTAACCAAGCATTTGGGTGGAAACCATAGTCCCAACTACTTTGGAGGCTGAGGCCAGGGGATCCCTTGAGACTGTGAGTTTGAGGTTGCTGTAAGCTATTCTGATGCCATAGTGCTCTATGCAGGGTGACAGAAAAAAAATGAATGAATGAATAAATATATAAATAAATAAAACAAATTCTATGCCTTGGCCACTAACTATAAGAGTTTTTCAGAACTCTTCTTCTAGAATTCTTAGTTTTATGCTTTAGTTTAAGTCTTTTATCCATCATGAATTAATCTGAGTGGTAAGAAGTGCAGATCCTATTTCAGTCTTTTATATATAACTATCCAGTTTCTCCAGCAGGATTTATTAAATTGGTATTCTTTTCCCCCATGCATGTTTTTATCTGTTTTGCTAAAAATAAGATGTGAATAGGAAGACAGTTTCATCTCTGGGTTCTTTGTTCTGAGACATAGGTGTATGTCTTTGTTTTTACGCCCCTTCCATGCTGTTCTGGTTACTATAGCCTTGCTAGGAGATGATAGTATGATATGATCTTTATCTATCTTCCCAAAGATTGAACCAAGAGACTATTGGAGTTGATGAATAAATTCAGCAAAGCTTCAGGTTGCAAAATCAATGTGCACAAATTAGAAGCTTTCATAGATGTCAGCAGTCAAGCTTAGAATCAAATCAAAGATTTCCAGTGACAAAAAACGAAATAAAATTTCTTGGAATATGCATGACTAAGGAGGTTAAAGACTTATTATAGGTATATATATGAACACTAAGGAAAGAATTCACAGATGATATAAATGTTTCATGCTCATGAATTGACAGAATCAGCATTGTTAAAATGATGTACACAGAGAGAGGGACAGATTCATTGCAATCCTATTAAATCACCAACACCAGTTTTGGCCAAACTAGAGAAAATGCTTCCTGTGGAACAACAACAACAAAAAAAAACCCTGAATGGCCAATGAAAGCTTAGACAATAAGAGCAAAGCCTTTAAAATGATGTTTCCCAATGACTAAAAAAATGAAAAAGAGACTGTATTTATATTATCATATTTAATTAAATCTCTTCAGAATATAACCTGTATGGAAGAAATCACTTGCATGTCTTATATAATATAGTTATTATAGATATCTGCATTAACATACTAGAGCAATACACATATTAAGAGTGTGTCAAAATATCTCTTATCATCTTCTGTGTTCTTTTGTAATTATGAACTACCTTCTTAAGACAAATCAACTTTATTATGTTTTTGAAAATTATTTATACATTACTTTCTTACACTTTAAAAACCTTTGTTAATTACCTAAAATTCTTAGTAAATAATGCAGGGCAAAAAGTAAATGCAAGTAAAAAAATGCAAAGGCATGGGGCTAGGGAGAGTATTTATGATAAGCAGAAAATTAGACCCCACCAACATTCTCTACTCAACTTGGAGAAGAAATCATAACAAGATCTCTGGAATCTTCATAAATGACACCAAAGAATTACAGATCTGTGAATTCATCACCGAGGTAATAGGGAGGCAGTGAATTATTCCAGCTGGTTAGCCTATCTTTGATAAGTAGTACATAACTTTTATTCAGTGCATACCTATGCAAAAGAAATCTTTTGTAAATGTTTTACATGTAATAAATCATTAATTTTTATAGTATCCCCATAAAGTAATGACTACTACCAAACTGATATTTTGTATTCTTAATCTGGCATTCCAACAAGCTCTTTTTGATTAGGATTTTGGGTGAGCAATTGTGCGCATTTTCTGGTGTTGTATTTCCTTGCTTTGTCATTTTTCCTGTGTCTTTTTGTTAATAGCTAGACATCTTGTGTAGCAGATACTTATTTCAAATCCTTGAACTTACTTTCTCCCTCCCCATTTGTGCCTTCTTTATTAAATCATAAACACATAGATCATGTATTCATTAATGCATTTATGAGGTACAATGTGTTGATTTCATATAGAATTAGGAGCACTTACATCACACTGGTTAATATGCACCTTGTCTCATTTACTTAATTATTGTGTTAAGACATTTATACTCAATACTTAATAGATCCAACATGTACCCTTGCAATTATGCACCATAGGTGTGACCCCATCACTCACCATCCCTCCATTTGACCTCCCTCCTTCCCTACTTTCCTCCCCTCCTCCCTACTTCATCCTGGGCCATAGTTGTAGTCTATTCTTCATATGAAAGTGTGAATTATTTTAAATTGGTTTCATTGGATATTTTTTCTTTCATTCTTGAGATACTTTACTAAGTAGGATATGTTCCAGCTCCATCTTAGTAAACATAAAAGAGGTAAAGTCTCCATCTTTTTTAAGGCTGCATAATATTCTGTGGTATGCATATACCACACTTTGTTAATCCATTCATGGGTCTATGGGCACTGGGCTTCTTCCATGACTTGGCTATTATGAATTGAGCTGCAATGAACAATTTTGTGCAAATATCTCTGTTATAAAGTGATTTTTGGTCTTTTGGATATACACCTAGTAAAGGAATTGCAGATCAAATGGCAGGTCTACTTTTAGATCCCTGAGTATTCTCCATCTTAGCTAGCACTCCCACCAGCAGTGCAGAAGTGTTCCTTTTTTTCTACATCCACGCCAACATCTGTAGTTTTGGGATTTTGTTAAATGAGCCACTCTTACAGGAGTTAGATGATGTCTCAAAGTGGTTTTGATTTGCATTTCTCTGATGATTAAAGATGATGAGCATTTTTCATGTCTCTATAGGCCATGCACCTGTCTTCTTCAGAGAAGCTTCTGTTCAAGTCCCTTCCCCACAATGAAATGGAATTACTTGTTCTTTTTTTTATTAATAAGTTTGAGTTCTCTGTGGATTCTGGTTATCAAACTTCTGTCAGAAGCATAACCTGCAATTTTGTTTTTTAATTGTTAAACTTGGTTATCTATACAAATGGTTTATAATGAGATATCTTTGTATGAACAAAGAGTGAGGATGAGCCACCTCACAATAAAATAAAATCCATTCTAGCTATTTGGAAATTCTAGGAGGTTATTGAGATCAGCCACACTACCTACAGGGTTGTGGATATGATCTCCCCAAGAGGTTTTTTTTCCAAACTAAATATCCTGTGATTTATGTACTATTGCAGGACTTCTCCACTTAAGGGTATAATTGCAAGTTAATACAGCTTATGATAGAAACTTGCCATAATGTAGTGATTATAAATCTTTTAGATTTCTGTTCATAAATAAAGATTTATGAGCAAGAGAAACATTTTTCTTTTCTTTCATGTATAAATTAGCCTTAGGTTTTTATAAATAATTCAATTTGAAAATATCATCTTTCAAAGCTATGGTAAATAGGAAAGCTTTGTGTGATTTTATGCAAGTGTTTCTACGTGTATACCAAAATAACACAGGGTATAACACACATACAAGTTAGAAACCTGTACTTAATGCGTTTTGAATTTTTGACTATTTTATTAAAATCTTATATGTAGAAATATATCTTCTTGTCTTTTAATTATCCTATAGAGTGATTTATGAAGTAGCATTTTAATTTAAAGATATTTAAATAATGATTTATGTGGTGTATGTCTGTTCATAAGCACATTACGATCTAGAAAACTTGAGCACAAACATTTTTAAAATAATATTTTTGGTTTAAAATAAGACTATTCTTTGAGGTATTGATTCATGATGCTGCCAATTCTCCTGAAATAGAAAGAATATTAAGGGAGGAAAAGCTTTGGGATTCATCCCAATCAATCTAATATTGCCCTTAAAATTTTTTTTGACTTGAAATTTAGGTCAGACCTAGAATACATTTAATACATTTATATGATGTAAAAAAATTCTCTCTTTGTAAAACACAATATATTGTACAAAGCTTTCACTAAGTACACTAAATATTTTATGACTACAAATTTAGAATATTTTAATAGAAGATAAAAATGTTAGGGAGCATGTTCTTAATTTTGACCAATTCTGTGCTCTAATAAACATGAACATATAACATTTTTAATGCTTTAGTAAATATTATTTTTGAGACAGCATACCACACAGACTGTGATGAGCACAGAATTTTTAATACATCAAGGCTACATTTAAATCTTTACTTTGGGTCCTAACAATGATTTTGAACTCTGCTTATTTGTATGTCAACATAGAAACAATAATATTCAATTTGTGGTGGTGTTGTGAGGAACGAATTAGACAATGTAAGTAAATTGCTTTGCATGAGGTACAAAATTGTCAAGTTATTAACTATTAAAAATTAGATGCTCATTATTATTATTTCCCTGAAAAAGATTCTAAGGAAATTTCATATTGGCAAAAGTGAAAAAGTAAATCTATACCCTTGTATATATGTTCTGTTGCAATTAATAAGAGTAATAACTAGAATAGCAATAATATCAATAATAATGTTACTATTTGACATTTATTGAGCAATTAGAGTGGAAAAGGTATATTGTCTACCTTGCTTCCTTAAATATTTATGTCCAGCTTTTGCAATAGATTAAATTAATATCTCCATTTCATGGATAAAACCCAGAAATTTAGAGATAATATAGTTAAAGACAGAGGACTTAGAATTAAAACTGTGAAAGGGCTCCCTTTAGAATTTGATTTTAACAACTATGCTATATTGATCCTAGTTGTATATGTGACACACATCCCCACCTACACATACAAAGAGCAGTCTAAAACTAAAGTGTTTATATGACAAACTGAGAAAAGGGAGAAGACTTTTGACTGGGATTTTATTCTCTATTTACCTACATGGCTGTCTCTATTTTTTCAGTTAATATCTGTCTCTCATACCCAATACATTTTAATCAAGTGGTAAATGCTTAACAACAGTCTTCAGTGAAGATAGTAGAGAGGTAGCCTTAACTTTGAAGCTTTATGTTAGTTTTCAATTTATAGAGTGTGAAATACTCCAAATATGGCTAACATCAAGCTGCCAATGGTTGAAAAATGAAACAGTTTGCAAAATTCTTGAACACGTAGTAATCAATTCTAGGGAGTCAGTATGAACCAGAGCCAGATTTCCACTGTTATTCTGCTTTATTTTTCATGAAAACACTTTTTATTGCCTGACATATTCTATATTTATTTAGTTTTCAACATTTTAGTCTCCACAATTGCCCTTGACTAGAATGTATGTTCCATGAAATGATGTTGAGTGTCTTGACCGATTTTGTTGACTGCTTCATCCTCAGTACCTAAAAAAGGGCACAGCACATCATACACATTCGATAAATATTTCTTAAAAACATATATAAAAGAGTGAAAGGTCAATTACTTATAAATTCAATAACTCAAAATTATACTTTATCATAATTTTTCAGCCCAAATATCCAACTGTAATTAGGTTACTTCTGTTATTAGGTTTAGGATCATATATATCTTTAATGTGAATTATTAAAATGATTAAAATAGATCATTATCCTAACATTAAGATTGACTTATTTTTTTGAAGTTATAAAGTAGAATATTAGATAATAGCTATTTGATTTAGGCAATCAATATTAGATGAATACACATGCCTAGAAGTCCTGCTATATTTACTCTAGTTTTATTTCACCTGTGTAGATATGCTTATATATTAGAAAAAGATTTTTAAAATCATAATAATAAATTAGAATATGTGACAACTTGCTCATGATTAGACTTCTGGTATTAACAACGATAACTTGAATTAAGGATAAAATGTTTATTATTAGATATATTTGTTTACAGTTAAAAAATTTCAGTTTTAGGCGCCAGCCACGTACCCCTAAGCTGGTGGGATCAAATCCCCAGCCCAGGCAACAATGATGGCTGCAACCAAAAAAAAAATAGCCAGGAGGCGGAGGCAGGAGACTCGCTTGAGCCCAGGAGTTGGAGGTTGCTGTGAGCTGTGATGCCATGGCACTCTACCCAGGGGGACAGCTTGAGGCTCTG